>VDFB02000009.1:21323522-21501636 GCA_007258455.2 Sequoia sempervirens | reverse complement strand
TATTTTTAGGGGTTTTCCTAAAAACAGGGGTTTGAAACCCTAATTTTCAAATTTTCAGAAATTTGCAAGTATCTTCCTTGACATAAACCCAAAAAAAGCCTATATTTTGTTTGACCTAAAACATACTTTTGACAACAATTTTACATGATTTAGATCATTTTAAGAAAAATGTCTTATTGAAGCAAAAATTTATTTTGGGTACAACATTTTCAAAAATAAATTTCAGATTAGAAGGTTTTCTAGGACAGGTCAAATCTTCATAAAATGCTTGGGAAAAAGCTTCTAGAGTTCGAAATGGATTGAATATGATTTCAATGTGTTCCCTGATATTAGGCGCCCTTGTTAGGATGTCTATGAAGGAGTTTTCAGACTGCTTTTAATTTTAAAGAGGGCCGTACCATTTTGAGGTGTTGCTGGAGCTAGGCATGACACTTCAGGAAAGGAGGTGCTGCTTATTGGAGGAGTCCGAGGGCTGGAAAAAGGATGCCTAGAGGTTAGATATCTATGCTAGTAATCTGGAGTTGAGTTTCAGGCTTGTGTGGAGTGCTGGGTTGATGTTTTGCTAGCCGCCCCTCCCTTTCCAATGCGCAGTTTCATGTGGGAATGGTAGGTAATTGAATACTAGGTCTGTATCTGCTTTCTGCTATCCTTTCTCAGTGTTTCAAAGGATTTGGAAGTTTCTGAGTAAGTGGGAAGCATCTGAAAGAATTTTCTGAGCATTATACATGACTGTAACAGAGTGATTACTTGCTGTTAGGGACTGTGACAGGCCAATTTCAGACCCAGTATTCAGTCTATGTGACTATTAGGACTGTAGCAGCTGTGCGCAACAATTTTCAGACCTTATTTACCCTCCATTGATTCCAAGTTGGAATTTAATAGTGTTATGCATGCTTTGTAAGGTGCTGGTAACATTTGGGAGTATCCATGACACCTCTGGAGAGTTTGGTTAGTGTTATTTGCTGATAAGATTAGCTAAAGGTGTTAAATCAGACCCTGCAATCTCTGTGACAGACCTACAGACCTGCAATAATCAGCTCATACATCAAAGATGAGGTACTTTCATATGCAGGACATGTAGTCATGGTATTGTCTCGTACTTGTAGCTATGTGGAATTTAGATTTCATTAATGTTCATGAATAGCAATGAAAGAAAATGTTATGTTTTTTGAATTGAGCAATAGTAGAGTAATTCCTTATTTTCAGTTTAATGTTATCGGTCATTATTGTGAAAAATAAAATAAAATTAAGGGGGTGTTATTACACTAAGGCAAATGACAGTAGTGTGGAATATAGAGAAAAAAACAGCACATCTCTTAACCATTCCATGTTAAAGTCCTTAACATCAAACGTAGAAGCGTACCAAAGAACGTGTCTCTATTTTAATGCCCTTAACATCTATTAGAAATATATGTCCATTCAAGGTCGCCTACATGTGATTTGCCTCAGCAACTTGATGAAATTGAGTGAATCTTTGATGGTGAACTATGTCCCAGTGGTCAGTGGTCAGTTTTGTGCTAAAAATCAATGAAAAACCTGATTAAATAGTGATTTCACGCGGTTAGGGTTTCTTGATGGGTTGCTTGGACAACTTTTTTCACAATTTTTATGTGATTTTTCGTGATTTAAACCCTTAAAAATTATTGAACATTGTTGAAAATCACGGCCAATTGAATTGTGGTTTTTTGGAGAAAGAATTGTTTCGGCCAAAGATTTTTTAAAAATCAGGATTTTTGTGATTTTGAGGATTTATGCTTCTATGGAATAGACATTGTTATTTCTACAATGATCTTGTGAATGCAACATCATTTGGTGCATTATATCTCTATTGTCATTTTGTCAAACACTTGCAAAAACACACAATATCGTTGGAATATTATGTCATGTTCCCGCTCCTGTTTGATCTCATTTTGAAGGCTTGGCGGGAAGAGGTGTTTTTCAACACCAATCAGCATTAGTATAATAATAATAATAATATTAAATTTAAATTATATTTTTATAATATTTAAATTTATTTAATTTTCGTGGCCGACCTCCTTGAGGAAGGTGTTAGTTTATGGTGGCCAACCTCATTTGAGGAAGGCGAATAATAGCCTATTAATATCTGTTTTGTAGTTGAGTTAATCATCTGGAATTGTGAGAGTAAACTCGCGTAATCTGTTGAGACGTAGCCCTTTGCTAGATCAGTGTTTTGGTAAGACGTCAACCTTGCCTGGGCGTGTGGTTTGCTCTTGCAATTCACGCTTTGTTCACATATTGCATCATTCTATCTGATATTCATTTGTATGCGTCCTGATTACAGTTGGAGAGGTGGAAGATACTAGCGATCTGGCCGAGCCTATTGGCTCTGGCCAGCTTGATCACCAGCGCCATTGCAAGACGATGCGTGAGGAGACTTGGACAAGGAAGTGCCGTGGGAGTTTGGGAGTGACTGAGAAATATTGGTGAACACATTTAAGCCTACCAGGAACCAGATACGAGCACTCCCGACTGCGCCTGGGAGGTATTCGTTTAGGCGACATACACAATTGCTGACTCATGTGAGATCGGGACTCATCTGATCAAGATTATAAGTCACGCAATAATGCCATTACCAGTTCGGGGATCGTGCAAGATAATCAATACACTCTTGGAGGCGGCAGTATTCCCATCATTGCATTTGCTTGACATCCAGATCGAGTCGTGAAGATCCATTTATATCAGGCTGGTGAAGGATAGGGAGTCGACTTAGTTTGGACTGCTTGGCTGCTTGCAGGATTATTCCCAGTTCGGATGTTGTATTGTTGCTTTCAATCAATGTATTAAGCAAGACAGTCGCAATCAGGATTTAGTTTACTTGCCTCACTATTCATGACTAATTAACAGATTTGGGTCACAATTGCATTATATAGTGAATTGATAGCTTACTGTGTATCTGGAGATGTCCGTGAATCAATTCTGAGCAAGTATGTTTTTCAGTTATTTAATTGTCTAATTCTGTTCTGGAAGTGTTCTTTCCTTTCCTACCTGAGTGAGCATACTACATATTACAGTGCTTTGTAATTGGTGTTTTATCAAACATTTGTCAAAATACAAATAAAATAGCTCAGTACATTACACATCTGTGTTGAGAATTTATTTAATCAGGCCTAGGGTGGAAATATCATATTATTAGGAACATAAAAAGTGTCCCTGATGTGTTGTGTCCACATAAGGAGCATCTTGCCTAAATCCTCCCTTTATTGCAGATTGGACTCCCTTTGAAACAACACCTACACTCGGAAAGAATCTACATACAAATGAAAATGGCGTCCTCTAGGAGGATCTAGATTGACATAAAAAGGTCTTTTGCATAAGCCAAGAACAACTATGTACCCAAACAATAATGCTAAATAATGGAATATAATGCGGACACTAGTGAGGTGCTGTCGCTTGGTTACCAATAAAAAAACATGGTTACTCTTTTAATCATAGGGAGGTGATCTAAAGTTTGGAATGATTAAATTATTTCCTAAGGATGCATCTCTTTCTGCTCACAAGATCAAGTCGCACTCTACTAGAAGGACATTGATATTCAATGAGAAGGGAAGTTGTTCCACTCCATTTGCTAGCCTATCCACCATGCAATGATTGAACTCAAGAATTTTGAAATTGGCTTTGAGAAGAAGGGCTTCCTCAATGATGCTTTTTAATTTTCAGTCTTGCAATGTATCATTCATCAAACCATTAATTATCAATAAGGAATCACCTTCAACCTCAAGATGCTTGTAACCAGATGCAACTGCCAATTTAATCCCATTCAAGACTGCTAACACTTCAGCTTCATTGTTCAATCAACAACCAAAAAAATATGAGGCCCATTTGACAAAACTGCCATTTGCCAATCTAAAAGCTGCTGGGTATGGATTACTGTTGCCAGCATCATCAAAAAACATCTTAACATTCTCAGGGCTTGGGGGTATCCAATGAACCTTTTTACAGCTAAGGTTTTTCTCAAGTAACCCATTAACAAGGGAAGCATGGTGGCAGTGTTATGTGTTTCTTCCATATATATACACACATATATATTTCTTTTCGAAGTCTTGGGAAAGGGCATGGGTGAGGTTGGGTTTTCTTTCCCTATTCTAGCATCACTGACATTGGTGAACACATTAGTTAAGGCAGAAAGATTGAATATGGCTTTTTGCTTCTTTGGCGTTCCTATGTTTTTAAGATTCTGCCATGGAAGATCAATGATGAAGCTTACGCTTTTTTGAGCTTATGGGTGAAAAGGAACCAAATCTCCTTTACTATAACTTTGGCTTATAAACCTAACAATCCCTTTATAGTGCTGATACAATTTGATTTGATACCAAATTTGTTTTTTAATTGCCACTTGACTGGAAGCTTCAACATAGGATTGAGAACCCCATTCTTCTCCTCCTAGAGGTATCTCTTGGGGATAATATTTATTATAATATAGATGTACCCTTATTTGAAAGTGCAATTCCACCACTTTCCCTGTAACTTTATACCATGTCTCCGAGTGACTAATTATTGTTGTGTTTGAGTTTCCTGGCTAGAGTTTTGATGATACTATGGAGGATTTTTAGGTGCTTTGTGGGCTAGTAGTTATTAGTATGAATTTGTATTTTAAAGTTTTTGTATATACTCTTGTTTTTATATTGCGTTTGAAACAGTTAAATCTCATACTTAGAATAATGGCTTCTTCTAGTCTTGTAAGTATTCTTGTAATTGATGTCCAACTTTTGAACTTGCAAATCAATAGGTCCTTGGTGGTGTTACTGCCGCAAAGGGCTTTAAAGCAGCGGGAATGTACGGTGGACTTAGGGCAGTAGGCAAAAAGCCCGACCTTGCTCTTGTTACCTGTGATGTTGATGCTGTTGCCGCAGGTGAAATCATTCAATGCTTAGTTCCTTGTTTGCTATATAATAGGGATTTTACCATATTTCTAAACTTGATTTGTCAAACATTGGTAGTGACATTATTATTTATCAATTCCCTCTCACAAGGAGATCAATTATCAAGAACTACTTTGAACTTCTCAAAATAATTTGCCATGTTTTTTAATTCTATTGGAAGATATACATGAATGGTCTTTGTCACACTGTTAGGGTCTCATCTCATAAGGTGTAATCTTGTACTTCCTAATACATTTCAGGTGGGAAAACTCTTGTTTTTGATGGTATTCTGTAAGAAATTATTCCATTCTATCTCTCTTAAAGATTATGATGTTCATTAACTGATTAAACCTGAAGATTTAAATTGTAGGAACTACTACTTTCCTTTTTAATTGCTTCAGGTTATGGGTAGTATCTGTTCCATCTATTATGAGTTTATGTTTACCCATAAAAATTTTAGTGCATAGCTACTGACTTATAATTAGTTGAGTTATTTGTTTTGGCTTTGAGTGTCCTTAAATATTGATAGGAATGCAAATAACAGCTCCTGTTTCCATGGTGAATGGCAGTGTACTTTGAATAACAAATTTTAAGATGAAGGAACCCCTTTCTGTTAGAAAATATATGCAGATTCTGTTTATTCAGCATGCCTCAAATAGTGCTCTTTGCTCCTTGCACACAATTTAGTTTAAACTTTGATCTCCTGTATTGGTCTATCTTTGTTGTTGTCCAAAAGGATGTATGGATTGCGACAACATTGATTTTTTCCTGTGTGAGAAAAGCAAATATAAGCATGATGCCAGGATGATGAGGTAATGAAAGCCAGCCCTTGATAGGCAACATATTTTAAAGTGTGATAAAAATTTCCACGTTAATTGAATGGTTCTATTCTAATGTCCTCATTGCTAAATGCTAAGTATCCTTGCACAAAGACTGGCATACAATTTACTCTTTGGTTGTATGATCTCAAAGCACTTTATTCATTTTTCCTTTCTCTGGTTTTGATCACCAGCTAGGATTGGGCAATCCCATGACCCATACTCATTCCATATAAGATTATGTGAAATGTGGTGTACAAGAAATGCACAATTATACCATGATTACCGGGTGGGTTGATGTACACTTGATGGGGGGAAATATAACTTGAATGTAATGAGGCAATCACCTTTGACCTGAATAACATATTGCATTGCACCTCTCCAATTTAGAGGGGAATGATTTGAAAATATCAGCTATCTTTGTGTATAAATGACTGGTTTCGATGAGAGGTAACATCAATATTTAGTAACTAGCTCTCAGATAATTATCTAAATTATTTACATTGAGATAATATAATCATTATAAACATGAATGATATGCAATTTATGCAATGAGGACATATGAAGTTCTTAAGATAGACACAGTTGCTATGTGATTTTATAATTATGAGTAGATAACTTTACATGTCATTGTATTATATCATCCCAAGGATCATCATAAATTGTGTTCCACAATGCCACATGGTATATCCTGCATTTATTGGTTTAGTCAAGGTCTCAACATTGAGCAATACGTTTGATGGCTAGCCCCAAAATATTGCTCAATGTTAAATGGTGTTTATTCTTGTATGAGGTTGTCATCTGGGTGAATGAACCCTTGGTTTGAGTGGCATGCTGGATTATGGAGTTGAAACTTGAAAGTATGCAAAGCATATTTTTCATAGTATGATGCTTAATTTATGCTTGTGATTCAATCATGTTCAGAACTGATATTCCAGACAGGTTTATTAAAATGAAAGAGTACAAATCTGAGGTTTGACCATTGACATAGTAACACATATTTTTTGTGTAGAGTCTGGCCCCAATACTCTGGGAGATGCATGGAACTCTTTGTTCAAAGGATACAAGGTCTCAAATTGATCCACCTGTCAGCGAACAACTTATTATCCATGTATGAAAGTTAAGCAAGCATGTCATGCTCACAAGAGAGCTGTTGCCTTACTGTGGTGCAAGTAGAAACATCAAGTACCATAACATGCTACATATTTGAAATAATCCGAGCTAATTTTTTTTCAATTTTTACAAATTTCAAATTACAACAATGCACCCGTAAGGTTAGAGATAAACCAAAACGCGAAAAGCAACTCTAACTAGAATGTACACCAGGATCCCGATGTGGGCAAGGTGTGAGCATTGGTCAGAGGATCTGAAACAAAATGCTTATGCTGTAACTCTAACCAAGAATGGCGCCGATGATGGCAAGCATATGGTCAGAGGATCTTCTACTCTAATTGCGGAAAAGGAACTCAACACCAAGTATGTGCTACCCAATCCAGAATGGAGTGAGGGGCGACCATATGGCGGAGTGATTACAAAATGCAATGCTTGAAAAGAAATGCTGAAAGCTGATAACACTCAACACCCAGAATGTGCTTGCTGACCCAGAGTGGGAAAGTAGCTACCATAGGGCGGAGATTTATCTATTACAGAGCAACTTCAGAATGAAAAAAGGTATTACAAATCAGACTTGAACAATATTGTTATTGACTGCCAGTACTACTGTCAGTTTACAGAATGAAGGTCATTCGCCTGCCAATAGCTTAAGAATCTGAAAGATTATCATTACATCATAAAGAGTTCTTAGCTTGAAAGGAAGTGCCAAACAATACAACTCTCAATGATCAACTTCTAATTCTATCTTTTGTTACAAATCTGCGTTTTAATGAATAACCAGCAGCTTATGAAATAATTCAAATGTTCATAACTCTCACATAACTCATTGGATCAACATGAAACAGAATGCAATATGCTCTAAGAGTGATGGCGCCTAGAATGAATACAAGAAACTGACTCAAAATGCCACTATTTAATTTTGCACAGAAACCAAGACAATGCAGACTTGTACGGCCCAGCAAGAGGGGCGATTCTCTCTTAAAAACCACAGCCTTAACTAAAAATTCTAGAACTTAGAGAATAAGTTCGCCCTTTACCAACAAATGGATTAAGACAATACCCAGAAGCTATATTTTTGTATTTTTTGAATAACGAACAAAAACACAATCTGCTGAAGCTAAACAATGTGAATTCTAGAAAGCCTCTAACATGCAAAAACTGATCTAACAATGCTAAGACTGAATACAATGCTCAAACTGAATGCAACTCACAAATAGACTGAATCACCACTAGTTGTTGTCTTGCAAACAAGAAGTGATGCCTGAGCTAGGAGGCCTTCATTCCTCGAAGCAAACCCAGAGCCAAACCGGCAGCATAACAGTACTGTAGTCCAAAGATGAGAAATGATGCTCAAAGTCTTCCTTTTATAACTTCCTGTTGACTTCACGAAACCCTAAAATCCACTTCAATGTCAAAACCCTGATCCTTTCTCCAAGATGGCATCCTTTTCCATTCAAGCTTAATTTTTGATATTTTAATTAAATTCAACACCTTGATAAATGCGCCCACATGAAGCTTGTTTTGACTTTGGAAATTAATAAAATAATCTTAATGAAGCCACCCTAAAAGCTCCACTTTTCAAAACAACATAAAGTCAATAGACTAGCTATGGGTCAACGCTCAATAAAAGATTAAAACGTGACTTTTACCTCGTACACAACTTATCTCTCCAAATGTGCCTCAAGCTATTAAAATGATCAAGTCAATCAATTCAAACCGAAGTAGGAAGTCAACCAAGTCAACCCCATCAAAAATCAAGCAAAAATAGGAATTTACTAAAATATGGGCCCCGCAAAAATGCCTGCAATGCCAGACAAAATATACCATCAGAAGCTCTCTCAAAATCTTTTAAAGAATCACCATCAATCCACCAAATTGCAGCAAAGACATCCTTAAAATAGGAAACTCTAATTTTACCTTCCAATTAGCCTTCGTTTCAAAAGGCCAACGGGTCACTGTGAAAGATCAGTTTGAGAAGGGACATTACAATATTTATGGAAGTCAAGAAATAGAATAATCTGATGTTCTAGGTAAGCTGAAGGGCGAACCCAATAATTAACTGTTTCTGAAGATTTATCAATCACCAGGATTGTTAACTTCAGTGGTTAACCCTTTGTAGATGTGAGCATACTGTAAAATGTAAAAACCTTAGAACAAAAGATAATCTTAATTATGATTGTTATTTACTGTACTTATGAGTAAAGCACATGAGATTAGGTGTGGCTTGTCAGAGATGTGTGTTGTACACAGTCAATCTTGTAATTATACCAGTGCTCCTCTTCCAATTCCCTGAGGTTGCTTATGTTCTTTGTAGATAGTTTATGATCTAGGAAATATATTATGATCATTTTTGTCGATTTGTTGCAGTGCTGCAGCCTAACATGTTTACAAATTGGAAATATGTTCCTTTGTTACCATTACTTTTCTTTATATTTCCTTTTTTGCTTGATTTTGTGTTTGTCTATGTTAACTTTCAGATACCATATCGTCAGTATTTTCCCTTTGAAAATTTGTTGCCCTCTCAACAAGTTTTCTGATAAACCCGTTTGGGTTTACTCCTGAGAATGGCTGCAATTTCACTTAAACTTTGTGGATCCTCTTTGGCCCAGATTTTCCCTCAGAAATTCTTTTGACAAAGTGCCTTTTGGTTATGTTTTTTATTATTATTTTTTTTGCGACTACTGTCAGATCTCTTGTTTTATGAAATTTGGCTACATGACAGACTTGATGGCAATCCCTTGATGGTGCCCTCCCCTTTGACACTCATGCCCAAGTTTACCCTATGTATGAGGCTGGCAGGATGGTTTTCTGAGCTGGAGAGAATAAGAATTGATATGCACAACAAGCTCTACAGCTGTGAGACCATATGGGAAAGGACAAAATCACTGGAGATTTAAAGAATGAGCTGCAGTTGTGGGAAGAATTGATTTTGAAATCTTTGCAGTCACAACCACACCATGCTGAGGGAGTACAACTGCTAGAAACTGTAGTGCTGGATTGCAAGAATAAACAAATCCAAATCCTAGCTCAGCAGGAGAATAGAAAAAATGAAGAATCTGAATTGCAATCTAGTCAAAAGCAACTTGAGTGACAAAATTCTTGAGTATGTGCTTTTCAGAGGGAAAACGTCTTCAATGTTAGCTGGCAGTCTAGAAATGATTTGAGGAAGAAAGGGTGAGACAAGCAAAAGATTTTAAACTCTGGCCATGGACTTTGTAAACTCACTGACAACTTGCAGTGAGGCCATTCTTTTATTCATGACAACTTGGATTCCAAAGATTTCTCCTTAGAGAGATCTAGTGTGTCTCCAATTCTGTACCCTTATAATTCAAATTTAAATCACCTGAGGAATGCATTTGCATTAGAGTATCGAAAAGCAACTATTCTTGCTTGAATACAAGATTTTTATCCGGAAGGAACTTACAAAAGCACAGGCATTAGTTGTATAAGCAAGAAACATAAGCTGATATGTGAACATTTAGAGACACTTAAAGAAGCCTTGGTGCTTATGCATACAGTGACTCAAAAGCTATTTCATGACAAGAACCCTCCATCCAGCACCTCACCAGCATAGATTAATAAAGTCAGCTGTTCGTCACAAGGACTAAAAGGATTAGGTAGTGGGACCCATACCTAAGAGCCAAGCAAAATGATTTTGACACATAGCTATCCTGTTATGATGAGGAATATGACAGCTATATCTTAATCCTAACAGGCTAAATAAGGTAGCTAACCAGGCCAGTTATCAAATTTGACAAAGTGCTGAGCGCTTGGCATGTTGGTCATCATCAAGCTGAATGGTCAAATGTCACCATCCTGCTACCTGCTATGTTAAAACCAAAGCAGGAAATGTTCATCCAAAGCTGATGAAGCAATTGAGATATCCCATGTGCCTAAGATCTATCTTCACTGGGCAATTCCATTCCATCACAGAAGGGCTCAAGTTAGAAACTCAGAAAAGCTAGTCAGAAATTAAAAGGCAATATGGCTCTGGATCAAATGTTAACTTGTCAAGTCAATAACTTGAAAGTGCAAGACTAACATACTTAGAACGTTCAATCCAACATGAACTAATGCAGCAAACATAAAAGAGCTGATTGGAAATGAGGCTAAATGTACAAAAACTTCATTTGGTGCCTAGGTTTTATTTAGGAGCTCAAACTCAAAACAATGGGAATACATTCTGTGTACGATAAAAGATTCTTGTCTTCATACAAAAAGTCCAAAAATGGTGGGCAATTCAAAATTAATATGCAGGTAGTGGTGCAGCAGCGATAGCTAAGACCCAGTCTGAGATGTCCACAGCTTGAAAGGGGCTCACACAATGTAGGTAGGCATAGCTAGCAGGGTGAGGCAAGGGGCTCTAGTTACAGTGATCCCTTGCATCAGCAAGTAGTTCCACTATCCTTGGCCAATGTGCATCCTCACGGTAGCAGTTGTTTCACCTTGTATATTCGATATATCACCATATTATACAGGAGATCCATGTTCATGTATTGCTCAGAGCAAAGGTGATGAAACTATAGTAGCATTCCAGTTACACAGAATTGACACATTGTGGCAAAAGTGTTTATGGAATTCAACTACTTGGGTTTAAAGTGGGAAAACCTTGGGAAATTAAAAACGATATAATATTTTTCTAAAATAGATAAAATACTGATTTTGTTATTTAATGCCAAATATGGTGCATTGAGATTAAAAATAAACAGTGCATTAAAAGTTTCCAATTATAAAAGAAGAGTGGTTTGAAAAAATAACTATTTTGCTTTCACATAAAAGGGTTTACCGTATATGTTAAATACAAAAGTTTGTCCTAATATAACAAGTGCTATGATCATGGACCACAGCCTTTAGGGGTAGGGCAGCCCCATGTGTTCTTCCTAAATTCTCATTAGGGTAATAATTAAAACAAATCTAATCCTAATTAGTGTATACAATTTTAATTTTAAAACAAATCTATTTATAGTAAAACTTAAAAAGAAAGTTTCAATTGCATTAGTCTTAACCATAGTTGAAAAACTCTCCAAGTAATTGGTGAGTTTTAAAAACTCCCGAGTTTTTTTTGACGGCAATTTTTTCCCGTATTTACTCTCCAAAATTGCTTGCTGAATAAAGGAGAAAAACTCGACGAGTTTTTGCCAAAAACTCGACGAGTTCGCAAAAAAAACTCGCTCGTCCAAAAGAAGACCTCTTGCGGCTGCTAAAAAGGTATTTTCACTTCATATTTGATTCTCTAGGTACTCTTCGAGTCCAAGTTTCCAAGTTTTCCTACAAGTCTTCATCTATAATATCGTCTTGTTCTACCTCCCCCTAGTTTTCACTAGACATGGGAAGAGGAAGATTTAAATTTATAAAATATATTAATGTAGTATTTACTTTCAATTTTACAAAAACAATTTGCTATTTTCATTTTGTTTCAGACTATCAGTATCAGCGCATTCCACATGAGGATGCCATTTTGTACCCAATTTGCTTTCAAATCAATCAAATACAACTAGACTTGACTTGTTTCTTTTATGTGCTCATTTATTGACTCATTGGATGCATCTTATCATTGAATTTTGCAAAAAAAAGCGTTTTTAATGAAATTTAAGCAATTTTTTAAGTTGTCGAGTTTTTTACTGAGTTTTTGCCGAGTTTTTGCCAAATCGTGTGTTTTGGCCTTGGCGAGTTTTTTAATTTGGTGAGTTTTTCAACTATGGTCTTAACCTTAATTATTATTTTTTTTTCAAATTCGTTAGCTTTAAACTACAATTTTCCAGTCTTCCTGTGTTTTAAATTTCCTGCCCATAATCCAAAAAATGAGCCAAAAAAAGAATGTGTATGTTGGATTTTGCAATAAGGAAGAAATCAACCAAGACCTAATGCCATAGTGATAGTCTCAACACTAATCAAGACCAGATAATACATTGAACAATGCTATTCCTATTAATCAAGAGAGCAAATACATGAATGAGATGCATAGCTAGACTAGATGCCTAGATCACTAGATGCAAGAGCAAGGAAAGCAAAGCTAGGTGAGTGCATTTATAAGAAATGCATAGAAGGAAGGTGGGATATGAGAAGACATCCCTAAATAAATTTACCTAAGCAAGCTAAACTAGATGTAGGAAAAGTCCTAATAAACTAATGAAAAAGAAAAACCTACACCTACATAGGGTGTGTGAAAAAGATAGGACTTGACAAATGTGTAGCCATGTTAGGTACCCATATATATATGATTCCCTCCATAGAGGAGAAGCTCCCTCAAGAAAAGGGAGAAACCCCTCAAAGTAGAGACAAAAGAGAGAGAGGACCATGTCGCCCCTTGCATGGGATCTAAATGGTGAAGAAGATAAAGTATTACCAAACAAGATTTCTTCCCATGGGTGCATGTTGAAGTTCTCCCCATTTCATGAAGGGATAAGAGGGAAAAAACACGATATGAATGCCTTTAGAAACAATGCAACTGTCCCTGTCTTGATATTGAGATGTATTGCTATCTAATCAAGTATTGTAGTAGGAGATAGAATACATGCCATAGAAGATGAAGATGTAGTTGCAGAAGCACCATCATCAAAGAGGAAGGTTAATGAAATATCCTGACTTAATTTTGGATGCAAAATTTTTTCAATTTCACCAAACTCTATGTGTAGGCATTTCGTCAGACAGTTGTTTCTTAGCTGTTTCTGAGTTGTAAATGGTTTTGTTTTCACAGTAGGGCAGAAGATTTATGCAAGACATTCAAATATAGTTTCCCTCCATAATTTCAATTACAGGATAATACATATTGGAAGTTCTACAATAGGAAATGTAATTTTTTCTACCAAGAGTATACTGCTGATCAAAATTCCAGGAACTATCTTTGATAAAAATATTTATCAGAAGTTACAAATTTTCATAACAATGTTACATAATAAGTTGAGGCTAACCTAGAAATGGTGGCTCAATATTTAACTCTCCAGATATTATTGCTAAACTTCAATTTGCACTACACATATTAATGATACCACATATAGTGGTATGACACCCTTGGTAGCTAGTATGGCTGCTCAAGAAATTAAAGCTCTGGAGTTTAAGACTTTTTCTGACCTCTATGCTAGGTGCTTACCTCCATTGACTTTGCTGACCACCATAAACCCCTCCACGTCACCTTTATATAGTTCAAATGGTGTACAGCTTCCATTTCCACAAGCTGTGATCCTCCTTCACATGTACAACATTCATTAAATAAGTCTGAGACTTATTTAAATTGGTACAACTCTTTGATATATGATGGCGGATATGTGGAAGAGGTAGGAACCTCTTAAAACTTCTGAATATTAATGCTATCACTAGCAATGCCTCTCTCTTAGTATTTGAAATTTGATATGGCTGGCAACTCAACTGGAAATATATAAATTTGCAACCGGAGATATAAGAAAAATGTCACTTGGAAACACCTCTAAATAGAATCCAAATCTACTCCTTAAATTTGTCTTTGAAAGAGACTTTACAAATATTGCCAACTCCGCTTGAAGAGTTTTTCTGTAAAAGCTGAGCATTCAATCCACAATTGGTTAGGGTAGAATCGTTTCACCACCGAATTGAGTTACTCGTAGGGTTTCCGTCCTAGGGTTTCAAACTTAGAGAAACTTTTCCAAAACCACAAGTAGAATAATATTTAAGCATAACAAAATGAGCTTCACTTTTCACTTTTGTATCCGTCTCCACCCTAACTTTTCATATTCCCGCTTTTTAATATTTTAAATAAGCTTCAAGAATAATAAAGTGACCCTTTTAATATTTCATAAATGATCACCTAGTCACTTTATAAACTTCATTAAATTAATTAAATAATATTATTCTTAAAATATGCCGGAAATGGATAATATTAGATAATTAATTAAAATATTCCTTTAACTTTTGACATTAGCCTATGAGAATAAAATAGGCTAATTAAGTCACTCTTGCCTAGGCATCGGAAGGGGACAGTACAATCCTCCCTTCTCGAAATTGCTTGTCCTCAAGCAATTGCAGATTAGGATACTGAAGAATCTACTCTCCTTCCCTAGTTGCATCCTCTATTGGTAAATCCCTCCACCTGATTAGGTACTCCTTGACTACTCTGCTCCTCAACCTCCTCTCTCTGGTATCCATAGTCTCCTTTGGAACCAAAACCAATTTTTCCTCATCCAACGGTGGAAGTTTTGGTGAAGAAATAAGGTGCTGTCCTAGTTCCTTCTTAAGGCACGACACATGAAATACATTGTGTATCCTGCTGATCTCTGGCAACTCAAGTTCAGACGCCACTTCCCCCACTCTGCGAGCAACCCTATAAGGACCATAGAAGCGAGGTTTTAGTTTCTCTACACCACTTTTCTTGAAGGAGGATCGCTTGAAGGGCTATAGGCGCAAGAAAACCAAGTTCCCTACCTCAAAACTTCTCTCAATTTTGTGCCTGTTTGCATACATTTTTTGCTGATTTTGGGTACTCTGTAAGTTATCCTTGAGAGATCTAAGGATATCCCGACTTTCTTGGATCCAATCTTTGGCTTTGGGAGCCTTACTATCCCCAAAGGCCAAGTCCAAGAATGATGGGGCATCATAACCATATAATGCTTGGAAAGGAGTCATCCCGATCGACATATGGTAGGTGGTGTCGTAGTACTGTTCCCCCAAGTGCAACCACCTAATCCATGCTCTCTGCTACTCTACTACATAGTTACATAGATATCCCTCAACCCATTTGTTCACGAGCTCTGTCTAGCCATTTGTTTGAGGGTGGTAACTCGTGCTAGGAGTCAATTCTATGCCAACTAATTTGAATGGCTCCTGCCAAAAAGCATTGAGGAACCTACTATCCTTGTCGTTGACTATGTTCTTCAGCAACCCGTGGAGCCCAACACCTCTTTGAAGGACAACTCGGCTATCTGAGGTGCCTTTAACTTTGTAGAGACGACGAAGAAATGAGCAAACTTGGTCAATTGATCAAGAACTACAAAAATGCAATCCCTGCCCTATACCTTTGATAGACTAGTGATGAAATCCACATATACACTTTCCCATTTCTGCTTTGGAATGGGCAATGGCTGAAGTAATCCAGTTAGAAAAGTGTGCTTTGACTTGTTTCGTTGACAAGTCACACATTCCCTCACATGTCTCAAGACATCCTCCTTGAGGCCCTTCCATAAGAACCTCTCTCTAACCTATCTGTACGTCTTAAAGTATCTAGGATGTCCTGCCAATGGTGTATCGTGGATGGCTCTCAAGATTTTCTCCTTAAGTTTGGACTTAGGAACCAAATAAATTCTGCCCTTGTGATAGATGATATCATCTAACGCTCTATATCTATCATCCTGTGTCTTCCTATCCAAGATCTCACATGCTCTTGTGTTTTTGGAATACTCCACCAATAGGTGTGCCTTCCAATTTGCTGAGATTTCCGCTAGGGAGCAAATAGCGGGTTTCTTAGGGAGTGCATCAGCAACTACATTCTTCTTCCCCTTGACATATTCTATGTCAAAGTCATGAGCCTATACCTTGCTAACCAATTTTTGTTGTCGTTCATTTAAATCTTTCTGCTCTAGAAAGAACCTCAAACTATTATGGTCAGTCCTTACCACAAACTTCCCACCTACAAGATACTGTTTGAACTACGCTAATGCATGCATTATGGCAAGCATCTTCTTCTCGTAGATGGAATAGAGCCTCTCATTATCCCTAAGTTTTTGGCTCTCATATGCAATGGTTGCTTGTTTTGCATTAAGACTGCTCCAATGCCCTCCACTAATGCATCACACTCAAGAATGAAGGGCTAAGTAAAATCTGGCAATGCCAACACTGGACAAGAGCTCATCACCTCCTTAAGCTTGTCGAATGCCTATTGAGCCTCATCTGGCCATCTAAAAGTCCCTTTCTTTTTAAGGTCTGTTAAAGGTGCACCTAGCTGTGAGAACCCTTTTACAAACCTTCTATAATAGTTGCATAATCCAAAGAACCCTCGCATCTCTGTCAATGTCCTTGGTGGTGGCTAGTCAACAATTGCTTGAATCTTCTCCTGGTGAATTTGAACCCCCTTAGCATTGATCACATGGCACAAGTATAGAATCTCTGTTATCCTAAACTCATATTTAGATGCCTTTGCATACAATGATTGAGCCTCCTTGATACTCAACATCTCATCAAGGTGTTTTATGTGCTCCTCCCAAGTTCGACTGTAGATGAGTATATCATTGAAGAACACCGATAAGGACTTCCTCAATTGTTTATTCAGTATGGGGCTCATATAGGACTGGAAGGTGGTTGGTGCTTTGGTTAGCCCATAGGGCATAACTAGAAACTCATAGTGCCTATAATGGCACTTGAAAGCAGTCTTATAGATGTCTTGCTCTCTCACCTTGATTTGATGATATCTTGAACGTAGATCAATCTTCAAGAAGTATACTGCCCTGTGCAACTCATCGAACAACTCATCAATCCGAGGAATAGGGTATCTGTTCTTAATAGTTTTCTTATTCAGAGCACGATAGTCTATGCATATCATTCACCAAACCAACAAAAGAAGCAAAGGGACTTGAACTGGGTCTAATGTGCCCCATATCCAACAACTCCTTAATGGCCTTCTCAATTTCTTCCTTGTACTTCTTTGGATGCCTATAAGGAGTGGTGATGACTGGTTTGGACCTGTCCTCCAACTCAATAACATGCTCAAATCCTCTATCTAGAGGTCTACCTAGAGGAATCTCACCAAATTTTACCAAATTGTACTTGTCCAAAATGGGTTGAATGTATATATGATATGGTGTACTATCTACAGTAGGGGTCTTAAATGCAATTAGACACTGAGCTGCCCATGCTACATCTCCATGCCTAAAGATGCTCTCCATTTGTTCTGCTAATACGATCTTGGGTGCACTATTGGACATACCCCTTAATACAGCCTTCCTGCCATCTGCTTTGAATTTTAGCTCCATGGTTTGAAAATTTTGTGAATACTTCCCTAAGGAATGGAGCCAGTGTATTCCCAAAATAACATTAGTATCTCCTAAGTCCACATAAAAATCATCTATGACAGTGTAATTCCCCAATGTGATACTAAGCTGTGGAACTTGTTTGGTGCAAGTCATATTAAACTCATCTGCCACCATGACATTGAATCCCTCAAACTCTTGTGTTGGTATACCCCTCTTTGCCACCAAGGCAGAGTCAATGAAGTTGTGGGTTGCCCCACTATCCACTAAGACTGTCACACACTGCCCTTGTAACACTCCTCGAACCTTGAAAGAGTTGAACCTAGGGGTACCTGAGAGAGTAGCAATAGTTCCACCCTTAACTCCCTTAGGTGGTGGTCCTCTATCATCTCCATACTCGCTATTTGAATCATTGTGTTTGCTGCCTTGAACTTCTCCTTTTCCTTCCTCCTCATCATTAGAAACAACCTCTATGTAATGCACCTTTCTTTTTCTCAAACATCCATGCCCAGGCTCCCAAGGCTCCTTGCAATTGAAACATAGCTTCTTCTTGCGAAGTTCATCACGAACCTCATCATCCATGCGAGGTCTCCTAGTCTCCTCCTTAAATGGCTTCTTAAAATCCTTCTTAGGTTGGAAAGGCTTAGGTTGGAATTTGACCTTTGGGGCCGCACTCTCCATGTTCCCAACCCTTTTTATCGCATCCTGTAGGGTGTTAGGATCAAATGCTTTGATCCGTCCATGAAGTGGCTTTGCTAACTCCTCTATAAACAACACTATCAATCTGTTATCAGAGACATCTGTAACCATAACCAATAGCTTTTGAAACTCTGAAATGTAAGCATCAACCGATCCCACCTGTTTTAGTTGTGCTAATTCCATGAAATGCAGTTCTGGGTCCTTGTCAAACCAATCTATCAATCTCTGTGTGAAATCTACATAAAAGGTTATACTGTCATGGCCCAATGTCACTGGCCTATGGTACTACCACTCATGAGCCTCTTCATCTAGATGAAGGGTTGCATATTTGATTGCTTCCCTTTCTGTCATAGGATTTAGTTGAAAGTACGTGTCCAACTTCTGCATCCAAGCAAGTGTTGTACACTTGTTTGAGCTAGGAATAGCTAGCTTACCCACTTTACGTTGTAAATCCCTGTTGTTTCCTTGGCCTCTCTCCTCTAGGTTTGTTTCTATACTTAATGCCACAACATTTTGCAATGACATGGAAGCGTGAAGTTCTTCACCAAGGGATTGGAACTCACGCAAGTAATCATTCCATCCTTCTCCACCTCCTTGCCGTCTGGCTTGTTCTCTCTATTGGTCCTCCAAAAATTCAGGCATTAGTGGCTTAGTGTCATGTCCTCGATTTGGAGGCAGAGTAATTAAATTAAATTAATTAATTAAGTTGCCCAAATATTGATATTTCATAAGGATGACTAATTGATTATTTTAATTAAATTAAAGTGGAGATATTAAATTAATTATTTATAAAGTTATTCCAATAAATTAATATCTAAAGGATGACTTTATATTTAGTTAGTTTAATAAAGTGACTAAATAAAATAATATATCATAAAGTCACTTGAGGAATAAAATAATAAAATATTCTAGAAGCTTCTTGGTGATGTGTTATGAAAAGTTAAGAAGAAGCTTTGGCTATGAATTTGGGCATCTTGAGTTGAATACATCTTTTCTACTAAATTGGTAAGCTTGAATGCTTAGCAAGTTGGTTTCCAATTTTCGTTTGTGAAAGACCAAACCTAGCTGGTTAAGTGCCAATTTCGGTTGTGAAATATCAACCCTAGTTGGATATTTGAGGGAGTTTCTTCAAACTTCCTATTTGGACTTCATTGCAGATTTTGGTGTTGGTGAATAAGGCGATTTTGTGAGGGTTTCATAGTCGGCATCATTGGCACATTGCAGCCTTTATATCAGACTTTCATGGTGCCCGACTTTGCATGTTGTACTCAAATTTTCACTTCGTCAGCCTCATACTTGCATTGATTCTACCTGGGCACTTGAGCTTCCTTTTAAGGAAGGTTTGGTGATCATTCTTGGAGGGTTTGGAGGCATATTTTGAAGATTATAAGTTCATATCAGTCTGCTGATAAGGAAGTCGACCAGCCATGGAGTTCTCAGATCTTCATTGTTGGAGGCTTATCTAGACATCCTTTCATTCTGGGTATTGGAGGGATCATTTTCTCTTGCGAAGACAATCATTGCTACAATAATTTTGGAGGCCAATACTGCTATATTTATTTATACGAAAAGTTGTTAGGGAAGGGCAGGGGCAACTTTGCTAGAAAGGGGCGATTTCATCAAGGAAGCCACAATAAATTCAAGGAAAAATCAAAGGTTGGTGTCTTCTCATCTGCTGTTCATTTCTAGCCTCATAATTAGGTTCCTTTTGATGTTTACACATATATTTGCATTGTAAGTCTGCATACTAAGTCTGAAAATTGTTGTCAGCCATTAGAGCTTTTGTATGAGCAAGTTTGTAATAAGAAATCAGTCATTGGCATACATGTTGCAAACAGATTTTGTAATCAGATTTTTACATCAGCAATAAATTGAATAAAGTGAGGATGCATGCCAAGTGTTTGTAAAAATGCATAGTTGCTGTAGATGCACATTTTCATAAGTCATCGTCATTTTTATGCATAAGAAAATACAAAAACATATTGCATTTCATTTCAGTCCATTTGCTAGTTGTTTAGTATCTTTTGGAAGACATTTAAATCATATTGGCATCACTCAAAAGCAACTCAAATCAAACTGAAAACTCAAAACAACAAGTACAACAGTTTCATGACAACTGTTTGATGAAATGTCCAAGGCTTAAAAGTGGAAAACAAGTCAGATTTTGCCAAGGACATTACAGTGGTATCAGAGCTAAAGTTCTTGCCAGCTTGTTGAGTAATCGGACATTACAAAATTGCCTGATGTATCTACAAGTGAAACATCTAAAAGTCTCTATGATGAATTTTCTGCAGTTACTGATCATCCGACAGTTGATCTTAAGGAAAACAAAACTCAGATTTGCATAGAGAAAGATGTTGAGCACCTGACACTTCATGATGACTTCAAGATTGAAGAAGAGCACGTGATGGTTGAAGACAAACCAGTTACATTAGAGGAGCTCCATGAAGACATTAAGGTGGATGGGAAAGTTGATCATTTACTTAGTGGAGTAGCCACTAGTGTTTTGGCTACACATGATGAAGGAGACACTATACAATGGCATGATGTCATTACTGATTTGTTTGAGGACAACAACATTATGTCCCATCATTCTCAGGAGATAGGAGTTTTTGATCATGAGAAAGTCAATGATATGATATCGCCCATTGATGGCAGCCCTACACCTATTGATACAGATGAAAATATCAAGCATAAGAGGACTGATTTTGTATATTTTGGCGTAGAAGAGGTTAAGAGGTCTGAAAAGATGAATGAAAAATGGATGCAAAAAGCCAAATAGGCTAAATTAGTGGCTGCCAATGCAAGACAACATCTTCAAGAAGTCAAAGAAAAGGTCAATCTCATCAACATAGCAAGGCAAAAAAGGATAGATAACATTAGAAGACTCTTTATTCAAAGAGAGGATGAATCTGAAAATGCACATTGTTCTAATGATGGTGACGAGGTTGATAAGATTTGTCAATTGAAGGACTTGAAGAAACAAGAACAGTTTGAGGCTTCTTCATGTGAGGCTGAAGTTGTTCGTAGACTTGAAAGTCCTCATAGCTTGGAGACTTAGCTGAAGGTGAATGAGGATGAGATTATTGTAGCATTATCTCATCATGATAGGATGCACAAACGGATTGAGGATCATCTTTGGGCGGTTCAGTTAGAGAGAAGACAAAAGGGGATTGGAGCATAGTCTTCTCTTGATGATTTGCAGGTTATCAAAGAAGGTTTGGAGACAATGAAGTCAAATTATTTGAACTTTCTTTCAGATCGTGACCTCCTTCTTAACCTTGTTGAGATATACTCAGATGCTTTGATGAGGAAGGAAGGTGGGTTGAATATGCAGTATTTAGGTTCACTCTGGTGCGATACATTCCTGACTTTAGGTGATGAGTCCAAGTCTCTTACTTGGCCCTTTCCAATAGATTGCTTCCAGAAGTAGGGTTTTGAGATTTGGTCAGATGGGATTTTAGGGGAGGTATCAGAGTGGCACAATGGAAGTCCATTGGTGTTGAGATGGAGGGACTTCTAGTTTATTCATGTGATCCAGGTGGAGACTGTTTTTGGAGAGTTTGGATGCATGAGAATTATTATCGCAGTACATGGAGTCAGCATGGTGGGAAAATATACAGATTTGGGATCCAAGAGTTCTCTTGTTGCATAGTTGGCCTCACAGATTGATAGGACTTCACAGTGATAGGAGCTTCAACTATATTCAGTGGATGTTGGTTGGAGTTCTTCACATGATCATTTGGGATCCGGGTGGTTGGTGGACAAGTGCAGATGATTCTCCATTCGGGCTTCCAGTGATGTGGCAGTGGGGATGGTTTGGCAGATGCGAATTGCTTGAGGGCAAGCAATCTTTAGGAAGGGAGGACTGTCATGTCCCTGATTTGGAGGTAGAGTAATTTAATTAAATTAATTAATTAAGTTGTCCAAATATTGATATTTCATAAGGATGACTAATTGATTATTTTAAGTAAATTAAAGTGAAGATATTAAATTAATTATTTATAAAGTTATTCCAATAAATTATTATCTAGATGATGACTTTATATTTAATTAGTTTAATAAAGTGACTAAATAAAATAATATATCATAAAGTCACTTGAGGAATAAAATAATAAAATATTCTAGAAGCTTCTTGGTGATGTGTCATGAAAAGTATAAGAAGAAGTTTTGGCTATGCATTTGGGCATCTTGAGTTGAATACATCTTTTCTACTACATTGGTAAGCTTGAATGCTTGGCAAGTTGGTTTCCAGTTTTCGTTTGTGAAAGACCAAACATATTTGGTCAAGTGCCAATTTCGGTTGTGGAATATCAATTCTAGTTGAATATTTGAGGGAGTTACTTTAGACTTCTTATTTGGACTTCATTGCAGATTTTGGTGTTGGTGAATAAGGCGATTTTGTGAGGGTTTCATAGTCGGCGACTCGGCATCATTGGCACATTGCAGCCTTTATATCGGACTTTCATGGTGGACGACTTTGCATGTTGTACTCAGATTTTCACTTCTTTAGCCTCATACTTGCATTGATTCTACTTGGGCACTTGAGCTTCCTTTTTAGGAAGGTTTGGTGATCATTCTTGGAGGGTTTGGAGGCATATTTTGAAGACTATAAATTCATATCAGTTTGCTGATAAGGAGGTCGACCAGCCATGGAGTTCTCAAATCTTCATTGTTGGAGGCTTAACTAGACATCCTTTCATTCTGGGTATTGGAGGGATCATTTTCTCTTGCGAAGACAATCATTGCTACAATAATTTTGGAGGCCAATATTGCTGCATTTATTTATACGAAAAGTTGCTAGGCAAGGGTAGGGGCGGCTTTGCTAGAAAGGGGCGATTTCATCAAGGAAGCCACAATAAATTCAAGGAAAAATCAGAGGTTGGTGTCTTCTCATCTGTTGTTCATTTCCAGCCTCAAAATCAGGTTCTTTTTGATGTTTACACATATAATTGCATTGTAAGTCTGCATACTAAGTCTGAAAATTGTTGTCAGCCATTAGAGCTTTTGTATGAGCAAGTTTGTAATAAGAAATCAGTCATTGGCATACATGTTGCAAACAGATTTTGTAATCAGACTTTTACATCAGCAATAAATTGAATAAAGTGAGGATGCATGCCAAGTGTTTGTAAAAATGCATAGTTGTTGTAGGTGCACATTTTCATAAGTTGTCGTCATTTTTATGCATAAAAAAATACAAAAACATATTGCATTTCATTTCAGTCCATTTGCTGGTTGTTTAGTATCTTTTAGAAGGCATTTAAATCATATTGGCATCACTCAAAAGCAACTCAAATCAAACTGAAAACTCAAAACAACAAGTACAACAGTTTCATGACAACTGCTTGATGAAATGTCCAAGGCTTAAAAGTGGAAAACAAGTCAGATTTTGCCAAGGACATTACACTTAGGGGTGGATCTACTTGCTGTTCTGGTTGTGGGTATGTTGGTGTTACAATTCGCACCTCTGGAGTGCGGATTGGCAATAGACAACTATGCATAGTGTGTAATGACTGCTCTTCAAATTAGGAGGGGAAGCTCCCTCTTTTGTTGATATGTCTGAAAAAGTAAATGATCTAAATCCTATCTTTTTGACTTAGTTGGAAGAGGCACAAGGTTAACAAAACCTAATACGTTGCAGCTAAGGATTTTCTTTGGTTTTGTAGATCTTTAACTACAACTAACTTAATGCTTAATCTATCCTATTTCCTCAAGAGAAGCAGAGCATGAGGACTTAGGAGCAGGGAATTGTATACGATAATCTTTAAGTTAGGATTCCCAAGGAGGAGACGGCTTCTATCTGAGGTGTAGGCTGAAAGAAAGGTTATTGGCAACAACAACGAACTACAATCTCCACTTCTAAATTCCCAAGGAGGAGACGGCTCCTATTCGAGGTGTAGATATGAAACAAAGATTATTAATTAGAACAACACACGATAAACCTTACTTCTAAATTCCCAAGGAGGAGACGACTCCTATCCGAGGTGTAGATATGCAACAGGCTTATTAGAAACAAATATAACCCAGGATAGCAAATTGTATGAAGGACCTATCACACAAATAAATGATCAACCAACATTATATTGAACAAAGATGAACCATTACAAGTAACATTGCACGGAAAGGCAGCTTAGCAATTTGTTATTACTAATAAAAGCTGAAAGTACAAAGTGAACCAATACTGAGAATAGGAATATTGCTGACAACGTAGCAACTCTTTATCACAATCAAAAGTTTGTGAACAGATACAAAAATAGCAATACTACAGGCAAAGTGGGCTCAACATGTATGCTATCATGCAAAAGTTCTAATTACAATGTGAACAAATACTGAATAGTGATACTACAGGCAAGGTGGCTCAACATGTTCGCTATTACGAGCAAAAGTTAATTACAAATGAGCAAGGTTGCTCTTATTTATAGAACTTCAAGGAGTAGGGAACCCTAAAATCTTCTTGAGTTTACAATTAGTCTTGCAAGCATGCAAGAGTTTATTGCTAAACCTAAATAAATGAAACTATACAGTTGACTAGAAAACTACCATCAGTTAACCGAAACAAAACTAAACTGAATGGACATGTGCAACATGCATTTCCTTATTGAAATGAAAGTCAACTGATAACTAACATCAATTAAATGGATCCTAACTGAATGTCCGACCTCCTCCAAAGAATGTCCTCAAGATAGACATGCCATGATATGTGGAACGAGTTTAACTTGGGAAGAAGCGTCAAGTTAATTGCTGTGTTTAATGTCTATCTTGAGAACTGTGAGATCCAAGTGCGAGTCTATTGGAGGCCGTCTAGAGCAATCATTTCCTCCATAAACTTGTTCACTGTCTCATCCTCTGGCACTCTGACACTATCCACGATGATGGACTGTTGGCTCAACTCCTTCTCTCCATCCTTGATCACCTTCTAGCACTCTTTGACTTCATCAACTAACTTGTTGAAGCTCGTTGACATCACCAAGAAGTGATTCAACTTGGCCGTCATAGGATCACCATTAAGACTGTCATGCACCAAGTTCTGGAACTCAGTTTGCACAGCCTCAAGCTCAGTGTATTCACCATTTTCACGAAGATGACGGCATGGGATTTGTGTGATGAACCTGCTCACGAGCTTGATAGCACCGACAACATCTTCTTTGATTTCAGCCACCTTTGCATCTTTCCGCTAACTTTGGCACCGTCAGGTGGATTGCTCCATGTCCTCACTCTGGGTCTTAATCTTGATGTGGAAGGCAATGAAGAAAATACAACTGGCGGCTCTATAATTGGAACTACCTTTCGCCTCCTTTGAGTGACCTTCTTTTGAGAACTTTCCTTATCCTTGTGCCATATCTTGTTGCAATCCTCAATGACTATGATAAAATTATTTGAGCGGGGTGGAATGGCAAAGCATTTCTCGACGTCTCTCGGCTTGAGGCTGCAAATGACTCACCCATCAGCTGATCGAATTTGTCTTGTGGATGGGTTGTAATGCTTTGTGCATGCAATGACAAACTCAAGATCAACCATTGTGATGGGAATAGATGCCGCTGCCAGCAATCCAGAACGCTCAAGATTCTTGGCTGTCGTGCTGCTAATGCCGTCCAATGTGGTCAATTTGACCACTAGATAGACATGACCCAAGTTTGTGTTTGAGGTTTTCAAAAAGTCGTGAACTAAGACCGATTTGGCTTTGTATTCTATTGGGTTGAATTGCATTTTGAAAATCTGGATTTTTAATTGTAAAGTAGAATATGTTTGGACAATTTCAGAAAAAAGCTAAAAATTGGCTCTAGATGAGGCTAAAAATAGCCGGTTGTGGGAAAAATTTTCAATTTTTTTCTGAAATGTGGGTTTTGTAGAGAATTGAGTTCTAAGCAAACCCAGATCGTTAGAAACTCGAAAAAATGAGTTTTAGCAAGGCATGCAAAAACTTTTTAGTTGAGAACTGTAGGGGTGTTAGGGTTTTCTAGGGGTAATTTTCCGAATAAAAACTGGCACCTGGGTTTTGTAGGCGTTGATAAGCTGAATAGACCCAGATGATTCAATTTTGGAAAAATTGAGTTTTTGGCCCACATGCAAAGGAGTCTTCGGAAAAAAACACTGCTTCAGAAATGGAAGCAACGAGGCAATTTTCTCGAAAAAATCTAAGACATGGGTTTTGCTGTTGATGCTAAAATATGTGAACCCAAATGATCAGATTCTGAAAATTTTTCCATTTACTTTGACATGTGAGAGAAAACCTGAGACAAGGATAGAAGAATTTTAGAGATAGAAAATAGAAATTATTTTGCCTCTGAAAAAGTTGCCAATGCTTGAACTGGATTTGATGAAGTTTGCATGCACTCAAAAATGAAGGCTGAAAAATATATCTTCTGAACAATCTGGACCTGGCACTGCGAAGAACACTGAAAAATATTGTTTGTAGTGCCTTCAGATCTTTGGTTGCTCAATATATGTATGGGTTAACTTGGAACTGAATACATATAGACACATGATTACATGCATGCATGCAAATGTATGTAATAAATATGAACGTGAACATATACACATAAAAATATGTATATACCCCTATTCACGGGGTAATTGACAATTATGTAGTACAAGATTGCTTTTCTTGAGTAAAGCTACTAGTTGGTTTTCTTAACTTCAATTTTGATGGGGCTTCTGTAGGTAGTCCAACTAAGGTCAGGGCTGGTTGTGTCTTGAGGGATGATAAGGAATCTTTCGTGAATGATGCCTCCCTTTTGCTTGGCCACAAATCTAATATTCCGATAGAATGGAAAGCAATAGTAGAAGACTTGAAATTGGCAATCTTGTTAATTGTAGGAAACTAATTGTTGAAGAGAGATCAATGTTGGCTATGTATGGTTTGGATAGAACTTTTGCTAAATGCTGAAAATTCAAAGCACTTTCGGAAGAAGCACTATATCTGAGCAAGAATTTTGATGAATTTTCTTTATGGATTGTTACAAAGAATGTAACAAGGTAGCAAAATTCCTTACAAACAAAGGGATTGATCTCACTTCCTAAATGGTGGAAATTAGTGATTTGGAGGATGTTTGGACAAGATTGAGTAGCTTTCAACCTTGCAGGCTTGAGGCTATTGGGATCTTAATTTGCAACCTAGTTTCTCTTTGCATCTTCAAGTTTTGTTTGGCTAAGGGAGATGAGGCCTCTTTATGAGGGATAAGGGGGTACTCACCTCACTCATGTGAAGCAACTATCCAATGATAACCTCACCTTATTTCTTTCCACCACGATTATGCCATGAATATTTCTCACTTGGTTTTGGTGGTCCGTGTTTATTATGCTCTCAATTCTTTCCTACAGCTCTCTTATTTTGTATATCATATTGCCATTTGGAAAGGATCCTCATTGGAAGGGTGTTGCCTCTAACCATCACCTTAAGGCCATCTTCACTCTTCCAAATTCTACTTCCCTACATTTGATAAAGCACACTTTGGGTCCAAATGGTATTGCTAACAATGGCATACCTTGATGATAGTAGTCCATATCTAAGGATTTTGTGGCAAAATTGAGTACCATAGTGGCAAACTTTTCATTGCAAGTGGATTATCTCGCTAGTTCTATTGAGTATGATGGAGTCAAAAGAGGATATGATAGGAAGTCAAATGGGTTCAAGTTGTGCCCTTGTATCAATGAGGCCCTCAACAACTTGAAGGGTTAAATTCAAGCATTTTTAGATCAAATGATTAAGGTGGTGGCACTTTAGTCAGATTATTGCTATTGAAGAACATATTCCTATTGACCCTTCAAGCTAGAGTGCTTCATCATTTTGTGGGTAGAGGTGGTTTCTTTCTATCTATTCATTTGGATCAAGGGATGCTGCTAGGGCAAGTTGAGTCATGAGGTTTGTGGATCTCAATGTCAAGATGTTAGGTGATCCTAGGGTGCATGCTTAGATAAGGTTGCTAGGGGTGCCAATGCGGATGGACTAGGTGTTGACTAGGAACTTGGGTTTGCTTAGTTGTGTTGTGTGGCTTTTCAGGTCTATTTGGTGGTCGAGAAGAATATAGACACTCAACATCATTTGTACTCTTGTTACTTATTTTAACTTAGACTAGTGATGCATTCATCCTCTCTGCTTTGCCATGTTGACAACCTCATTACTTTTCATGTGGGTGGAAGCAAATTTGTAACCTGCAAATTCTTCATTTGCTATGTTGATGCTTGAAATCCCCTCTCTTTGACCTTGTCAACAAAATTATGACACACATATGAGAATCAAAATGCTTCTTCAAATGTTTTGTGGGCTAGAAAGGTAGGACGAGAAAGTTTGGATCAGCCCCATCACATTTCCAATAGTTAGAACCTTCTCTCTCTTTTTTTTTTTTTTTTTATAAAGAAAACAAACTATTACAATATTGAAACATTTGATCTACCACTTAAGGAAAAAGGCCCTTCATTTGAAATGTAACTTCATAATATTTAAAAAATATGATTTATCTAATTTACTTATATTAATGATGATGCTACTAGTTTTGATGAAGGCTGAATACTGATTTTATTATTTAAATATTGAACAATGGAAATTTATTATGACATTCAAGTTTGAGAATTACTAGTGTATATCAAATTTGTTATATATTACTATAGTAATTCTCAAACTTGAATGCCATAATAAATATTCATCGTTCAATATTTAAATAATATATACATATATATGTATACATGTATACATTTATGCATATGCATATGTTCTTTTGTATTGACCTATCCAAAACCCCAATTTTTTTTGCTGTACCTGTGTATCATACACATGTAGCCATACCCGTACCTGATTTCGATTTTGTAACTTAGTAAAAGGTATATGATATTAGTTACTTGACATGAGTACATACTATAGCTTGTGCGTGCCTTTCTTGTTATTGTGTGTGTATCTCTAATGAATACCAGCTAATTCTGTTATTGTCTCTTATTGTATGCCTTTTAATGCCTCAAAATATTGTTTGGGTTTCAATAGGAAACTTTCTTTAATCTCCATATGGATTTGCTGTACACCATGGTTTCCAACTTTCTATTTGGGAAATCCTAAGTAATCAGGAAAGTTTTCTAATAGTTTGACTTTTCACATCATACTGAAGTGCTTTTCCGTTGGTGGATTCGTAATCTGAACCTTTTCAAGAGTGATATATTTCTCTGTGTGGTTTATGCTGATTGTGCAGATATCTGTAATGTCCCCCTTTTCAGCGTGATCTTGTTTGCAGAGTGTTAGCCTATTTCTTGGACCCTTGTGGGCTAACTGGATTGGTTAGAGGGTCAGTGGTATCTTTTGGAGAGTTTGGTCGTTCTCATTTTTCGTGTTCCGGGATTGGCTCATTGCAGGCCTTGGCAGTACAGGAGTTGTCTGCTTCTGACGGCACTGAATTCTGCTGAGTTTTGGGGAAGTTAGGCTTACTTAAGTGATTTAAGTTATTATTTAACTTAAAGTATTTTTATAAAGTCAAATTGACTTTATTATTTTTATATCACTTAAATAAGTCTAAAGTGAGTGATTTTAAATTATATCATTTAATCACTTAAGGAGGGGGCCAAAAATTAAAGTCAAAACTATGGAAAGGGACTTGAGGTTATTTCAAAATATTTAAATGACCTAAAATACAGCCTCTTCTTGAAAATGCATACCTTTTTCTATATAAGGGTTTTAGGCAATGAGAAACTCATCTATTTGAATATTTCAACTTTGCCTTGGAGGTTTTCCCTTTGCTTTCATCCTGTGATCAGGTTTGCAGCAATCCACCATTGGAGAACGAAATCTCTTCAGTGTGAGCACTTGTGAGGCTGTGAGAGATCAGCTGAATTGGTGCAAATTGAGAGAGCTTCATTCAGAAGTTCTGCAGTGCTATAACAGATTTTTGTAAGTGTTCTTCATCAGAAACAGAGGGTTTGAATGGATGGTGTTCTTCCTTCTTCATGGCAGGCATCATAGCTACTTGGGCGCACCTTCTAAGATGTGTTTCTGGTCTTTTTGCTTGAAAGGCGTGGCTGTTTGAGCTAGGGCGCACTTGCTGGTTGAAGAAACGCCTATCTTCTTGAGGGTTTCTCTTCACTATCTTCAGCACTTGGCATTCCCTCTTCTATTGCTCAAGTTTCACAGCTGGATTCAGACTTTGTTTCATCCTATTCTGAATATTGTCAGATTTTCATGTATAGACTGGCAAACTGGCTTCGTTTTTTAATTAAATAAACTGGAGGCTTTCGGGTATGTTTATATGTTCTAAATCCATTGTTGAGCTTATTAAATACCTTCTACAATTTCAGTTTGATTAGATTTGCTCAAGTTTTCATTCTGTGAGCTTTTATATGATGCGCACCTTCTCTTCTGTCTACAAAATTTCTCTAAAAAACTAAAAAACACAAATAGACTTAAGAAAAAGACAGGGGTTTGAGTAGTGAGCTAGCAAGGCTCATCACAGTGGTATCAGAGCATTCAAACATCATTGTCAAGTGCCAAAAACCAAAAACACAGCAATCAAAAGTTTATATCAGCATATATCAGCTTTACATGACAAGTGTTTGACAAAATTCCCAAGGCAGAAATTGAAAGGTTTTGAGTCTATATTAGCAGGGCTCATCACAGTGGTATCAGAGCATTCAAACATCATTGTCAAGTGCCAAAAACCAAAAACACAGCAATCAAAAGTTTATATCAGCATATATCAGCTTTACATGACAAGTGTTTGACAAAATTCCCAAGGCAGAAATTGAAAGGTTTTGAGTCTATATTAGCAGGGCTCATCACAGTGGTATCAGAGCATTCAAACATCATTGTCAAGTGCCAAAAACCAAAAACACAGCAATCAAAAGTTTATATCAGCATATATCAGCTTTACATGACAAGTGTTTGACAAAATTCCCAAGGTAGAAATTGAAAGGTTTTGAGTCTATATTAGCAGGGCTCATCACGTGATATAAAAATTATAAAGTCAATTTGACTTTATAAAAATACTTTAAGTTAAATAATAACTTAAATCACTTAAGTAAGCCTAACTTCCCCAAAACTCAGCAGAATTCAGTGCCGTCAGAAGCAGACAACTCCTGTACTGCCAAGGCCTGCAATGAGCCAATCCCGGAACACGAAAAATGAGAACGACCAAACTCTCCAGAAGATACCATTGACCCTCTAACCAATCCAATTAGCCCACAAGGGTCCAAGAAATAGGCTAACACTCTGCAAACAAGATCACGCTGAAAAGGGGGACATTACACCACATATATATATATATTGTAATGTGTTTAATCTATGTATCTTATAATCCTCATTTTATTTAGTTTATATTTATGTGTAATGATTATTAACTTAAGATCCTAATTTCTAATGGAAGTGTACAAATTACAAGATCAAATCCATAGCTATCAGATCAAATATATGCCTACAAAATCATTCTTGATTTACAAACTTGTAGACAAATATATATCTTGTATAGAGTCCAAGGTAAAGCACAATAGAGAGGATGTGCTTTTAGTCTCAAGAACAATAGATTGCAAGGATATGAGTTTCATTCTTCTTCATCAAAACACAAGCTAAGTATATCTATCTATCGCATTTAATTTAAATTTATCATACCCAACTTTCATTTGTCCAATTCAAATTAATTTGTTTATAATTGCATTCATTTAATTGGTCTAAATCATTTTTTTTTAAATTATTTATAATTACATTTATTTAATCAGTCTAAATTAATTTTAAGAAAAAAATATTTATAATTAAATAAATGCAATTAGCCTAAATCAATTTTAGGGAAAGTTTATTAAAGGAGTTTATCCTCCTTTAATAAAGGATTTCACCTACATTTTCTCTATGGCAAAAATTGAAAAACAAATAAAAAAGTCATAAGCGTATTTGGTGCCAATTCGCCTCTTGCTAACCACATTCAAGTGTAAAATTTATTAACCGCAAACGCTTCTGGAATAAGCCTAAAGTTCAAATTTAAATATTTCTGAATTTTCCAAGTTTAGTCTTTAAATATTTCTGAATTTTCCAAGTTTAGTCTGAAAATAAGTCAGCTTTCTTCTCATCGGAGACTTTCACAGCTTTCCGATTTTTTTTACCAAGATCTAAAGACCGTTAACGAGAAGTTTATATTCCAACCCATTGGATTACAAAATCCTATTAAGAAAGATTTCAGACAGAACAAAAAACATATTGGACCCGGTAACAATAGGAAGGAGTAAATAAATGATTTCTCTGCATCAAGTAACGTATTCTAGACCATAAATATAAAGGACAGAATCTAACAAAAACTCCATTAACCTCTTCATTAAATGTATGACAGAACACAGTCCACACTTCAATACCTCCATCCTTGAATGTCAACACATTTCAATTCTTGTTACAAGAGTAATTGCGATCAGAATTTGGATGGAGAATTTTATCTCATCCACAGTATTAGAATTACTTACTATTGAAGGAAAACCTTCTCTATAATTATAATTTTATTAAATTGAACAAAACTGAATAGCATAAATCATAATCTATAAAAGGTACTCCAGAATAGTTGACCCACTATTCCATTTAGGTCATCTTCATTAATTATTTCCGTCCATTTTCACTATGGTTTTGTTGTTCCACATTGGTAGGAGTCTTCTTTCCTCCTATTCTGATTCTGCTAGGCCCATTGCCAAGTAGAATACAATTAGCATTATGTGGTATACTCTGCATTGATTTTGATATAATCATAGCTTAAATCACAACCCCATGCTTGACTACAACCCTTGCCGGATCCTGTGTTTCAATTCCAACAAATTCACAGACAAATTTTAGAAAATTGATATAGCTTCAACTAGTCCAGCCTGCACTGTCAATTCTCGTTTTTTACAAGGAAAGGTGTCAAAGTCAAATAAACATGTTTTACAGAAGCAATATATTGTCTGAAATTGTCTACAATCTGTATACAGAAAATAATACTATTCTGAAGCCATTCGTCTTTCTTAAATTTTCTGCTAAAATGCATTATTGTTATGGATCAATTTTTTTGTATTAAAAAAATTAGACCAGTGAAATTATGTTTCATGAGTTTCTGATTACCTATGGATATACTGATAACAACTGTGCCATGGACCTCTCCAGCTTTTTTGAGATAAGCACTTGCTGATGCTCTGTTTTAAAAGAAACAACGTCAGTCTTTGTTAAATCTAAAAATTACATTCTCAAAATATCATAAGGATATCTCACCATGTTCTAATTTCCAGGTGTCTTTTGACACCATTTATGTAAATAAATATGAGATTTATCTAATGTTGTTTCCATTATTCTATGTTTTCTATTATTGAAAGGGCCTTTATTTTTCAAAATAAGCTGCATAATTGATACAATCCTTCTGTTATAATCTAAAGAGGATACTAATATAAACTTGAAACGTGGACTTTTCTTAAATTTGTTGATTTTCTGCAGGTGCATTTACACAAAATGTAGTTGCAGCTGCACCTGTGCTCTATTGCAAAAAGGTTTTGAGTGCATCATCTAGGGTAAGTGAAATCTTAGTTACCAGGTCTAGCCAAAACTGGATGAGGTTCAGTCCTTGCCAAACTGGTCAAACTGAACCAGTCTTATTCGGTTGGGAACTGTTTTTAATTTGCAAATTTGAAATAGTATTTCTAGGATTAAAAAATTTAAATGGTAAATGAAAATAGGATTAAAGTTAAAATCCAATGTATATAAAATTGAAAACATAAAAACAAAAACAAAAACTAACCATAAAATTTAATTTAATGTATGCTCATGGCTTTTTAGATTTACTTTATATAAATCCTTTTTGCATATGTTTGTGATGAATGCATTTAAAAAAAATAGATGTGCCAAACCTTTTTGAAATCCCAAATTCCAAATTCTTTATATTCTTTCCCATCTGGAATGGTCTAACTTTTTGAACCTGTAACTATGAGAAGCAAACTTCATTTTCTAGAGTCCTTAAGATGTATGATTCTGTGCATCAATGTGACAACTTTCTTAAGTCTTTCACTACTTTTCCTTGGTTATGTTTTACCTAAACAATGAACTCAATTGCTCAAACAATTTGTATCATTTTACCAGAAATTTCCTTTAGTTGCAGTATTTGTAATTACTTACTGCTTGGAGTCATTCAATTATTTCCCAAAACATCAGTAATTTGAACCTTTTTTTTGGGAAAAAATGTTATTTCAGAAGTTGTGATTCTTTGGGGAATAATCTTAAATACCTGACAAAAGGTTGTCCAAAATTTCTTTGGAAAGCAGTTTTTGGTCATTTTATTTGATTTCTAGTTTAATGGTCAATAATTTTACAATCTTTTGTAATTCATCTTTTCCAGAACCTTTCTTAATAAGCGAATTTCATGAATTGTCCATGATATTTTGTATAACTAGTTTTGCTTCTGAGGCATGCAATGTGTGCTAAGGTGTTTCTTCCTGAACTAATGGCTTTAACCGACTTTAAGTAATCCTGTTTCCTTCTATATTTATAATGATGTCTTCAGCTGGATCTTTTTATATGGATGGAAAAAGGCTAGGAAAACATGGCTAAAGACTTGTTAACTTGAAACATTTTCAGGTGCGTGGAGTTTTAATTAATGCAGGTCAAGCAAATGCTGCAACGGTGAGTAGATATATTGAAAAAAATTAGCGAATGTAAGCAATGTTTCCTAGGATTGAGGTTGTAACTTGTCACTCAAAAAACAACTAGGCTTGGGGTCTTGAGTTAACTAGTGGAGATCTTGCATTCAATGTAGATGGAGTATGTGACGCTTTTCTTGGACAATGCTTTTGAAGTTGTTGGAAAATTGTCATTTCTGCTTAAAAGTCATTTTGGTAGTGATTGGGTTTCATGGATGCTGTAATATTTTATCACTGAACCCAAGAATTATGGAGTAGTGCTTGTTTGGGAAATATAATTGTCCTTAATAAAAGTCTATTCTTCTCAAAAAATTGGATTTTAAAATATAAAGCCTTTTTTATCTAGTACAAGCTAGAATTGCAAAAGAAAAATTGCAATATATGAGTCTTTGAGAATGCAAAACCAGCTCATAACTTTATATACCTTGCAGGGTGATGCAGGCTATCAGGATACTCTAGATTGTGCTGAAGCTGCTGCCAAGGTACCAATATGCAACATCATTTATTCTTCATTTTTAGGGTTTTCTATCGAATGTTCTAAAAAATCTTGGGTTTCCACAGCTTCTTGAAGTTAGTCCAGAAGCAATTTTGATCGGATCAACTGGTGTTATAGGTCACCGTATAAAAAAGGTACATTGTTCTTATGATGAGAAATATTGTCAAATTTGTGAATCATATACTGCAAAATATCTTAGTTTTCCTGATTTTACCTTTTTGTGAAACATATGCAGTTGCTTGCATGGCACATTTGCACATGAAGAAAATAAATCAATACCATGTCAATGGTTCTTTCAGTAAAATAGATAATCTATCTATGGTTCTTTTCAGAAATAGATTGAGTGATGATTGCAGAAGCCTGAATCCATAACTATCTAATCCCTGTGTCAGGGTTTGTGTAGGAGAAGATATCAGTTTATAGTGTTGTTTTTTTAATTTCTTATAACTCATTCATTCTGAACAGGAAGCTCTGCTAACCTCACTTCCAAAATTGGTGGGTTCGTTATCTTCAACCGTTGAAGGGTAATGGAAAAACTCTCCTATTCACATTTACTGGAAATATATTGCAATTGTTTCTTTACATGAAAACTTTTTTTTGTCTGTGAATACATGTTACACTCATGATGCTTATCTGCTGAATATTTGCTCGAAATTATCTTATAATTTATCACTCAATTATTTTAATTTCTCATGAAATGTCTTATATAAATTTCTTTTTCAAAGATTTATAATGGTAGAGCTTGTAGATGGCATCCACCTAGGAAGGCAGTGGAGAATTCTATGGATTTCTGTAGGCAAGTTGAGTAGTGAATGCAACAAGTCAGCTGAGGACAAATAATGATATAGTTCATAATGTATGTAGGCTATTATTGCCTTATCCTAGGATCATTCAACTATGAGTATTCCACAAGAATGAGTTTCACTAAAACATGACTCATACTCTACCGCACATACTATATTCTAGTTCATGGTCGAACAATATTGTGAAGGATAATCTTTACTACATAAATGAATATGAATACAGTAATGCTACTGCTTACTCTCAGAAGATTGCCCTCATATCATTTGTGGGTGCCTTCTTCCTTAATGCAGGAGCACTTGCTCTGTTATACAAAATGGATCTGCTTATATAGATTAACATAGCTAAAAGATATCTCTTCACATACACTTAATGATCATTATAATATTATTTCACACAACTATTTTATCCCTATATCTATCCCCTTCCCTCCTTCCTCACTTCCTCCTAAATGTAATTAAGCATCCTCCCTCAGTCATCCTGTCAAGCAAAAAGAGTAGAAGGGCTAGTTGCAGCAGATATAATTATTCTAGAAAATAATTGCTGAAACCTGTCCCGTGCATCCAGTAAATGCTGAATAACCTGCTTCCTTTTAGAGACAAATTTAGATGAAGACTATAACAAGAATATAATCTGCATAATTATCTAATCAATGCTGATGATGATGTTTACTTTTTGAACATTTTAAGTAAGCATAAATAAAGAACAATGTAGATTGAAAAAGAAAACAATATATTCAATTGCAGAAATGAAAGAACTAGAAGTGGGCAGCACACAACAGAAGCAATCTAGGAAGAACAATGGATATTGAACGAAAAAATAATATATTCAATCTCTGAAATGAAAGAACTACAAGTAGGCCACCTGTAGGTGAAACCCAGCACACACTATGCTAATCAACCTCTAGAGAATTACACGTAGAGACTCTCTGCAATACAACTGATTATGTTCTAATTCTCAAACTCTACCTAAAACTCAATTCGCACGCCGAAATATCATTCTCTAGGAGACCAATTCCAACAAATTGCCAATCATCCCAAATAGATAGTGCCAAACTCAAGTTACTATCTGATCTCTGTTGAGTTTGAGGATTGATGTAAGCCATTTTTCCATAAATGTGTTTCTAGGAGGAAATCTGATTTGCAAGGAAAAGATATGTAGTCTACAAATAGAACGAACATGCCATTTCTTAATAAATTTGACATTAGCACTTCCTTGATTTTACAGAAATGACAAACCATTTGAAAATGTAATCACTGCCATCTGATAGAAGTTGCCCTAAAGCAAGGTTGGCACACTGAATTTCCTAAGTTGTGAACATGGATAAGATGCAAGGGAGGGATCATTGTGCGTGGGGTTGCGTAGGTTGTGTAACGGTGTGCAATAGCTAGAGCAAGGTTGGTGTCATGCTTTTTGCAAGGGAGGATTGTGCATGGATTGAGATGTGCCTAAACAAACATGCACCAAACAATTGGGTCTACACAAGGCCAAATAGTGTTGAGCCATTGAGCATAGGGTATGCATGACAACAGAAGTTCCTAGACAAGACAAAACAACATACATATGCAAGTTAAGCTTGCATGCAACAAGTTACCACAAAACAATGCGTGCTAAAGATAGATTTGCTTGTGGTAAATACCAAAGAAAATAGCACTAATTTTTAGTGATGAAAGATTGTGCCAGCCCAAGGATGGTTTTGCATTAAATACCTTGGTAAAAAGATTGTGGGTTAGTAGCTCACAATTAGGACTACATGGACAACTGATTTGGACACCTAAGTCGGTTTATTTCAGCTTCAAAAATTCATAAGTCTTCCTCGAGGTCTTTACCCTTCTAGCAAATAAGATAGTCTTTGTACTTGCTCTACTAGTTTGTCTCACCAATGCTTGTGTCGAAGACTCAATCAAGCGCTTCTAGTGGATGTGCAACATTTGAACCCTTAGGTGCATGGTAAGAATGTTGATTAGATGCGTTGAATATTGATGGCATATCCAAACCTTTTGATAACTTAGCCTCATATGCATTCCTCAAAAATTTGCCTCATATGCATTCTTCAAAAATTTGTGCGTGTTGCGTCACAAATGAATCTTCTTGGGCCTTAACTTTTTTTATGTTCATATGGGGAACTACTCCTTTTTCAGATGCACCATGATGAACTTATCTTGTAAGCCTTCTCTCTTTGATGCTCATCTATTTACAACTTGTGTTGTGCACAACTCTCCTCTAATTGCTTATTGACTTGTGCATGAACTTCCTTCATGTGCTACACAAACTCCTCAAACTCTGTGCTTATGCTCTTGGCACGTTCCACCCTCAATAGATTTGTGATAACTCATGGCGATGTTCCATACACCACTTGGAACAACGTCCCTGATGACCTGTTCTCTAAATTGTTGTACTCAAAACCTTCCTTGCACCAACACAAATTCCCATTGTGTAGGCTTCTCTCTTACTAGACATTTGAGTAGACTGCCAAGACTTCAATTGACAACCTTTGTTTGTTTGCATGTTTGTGAATGATATGTATAATTGTATATTTTCTCCATAGGATGTGCCACAAATTGCTAAGGAACTTCATGTCCTTGTTTGATATAATGCTTTAAGTTTGTAGGAACCCTTGCAAATGCACTATCTCGATGAGAATAAATCTGTGATCCTAGACGTGTCATTCAACTTCTAACAAGGAATGAGATGGGCCATTTAGAAATTTTTTCCACAACAATGGAGAGGGAATCATTATCTCTCTATGTGTGGGGAAATCCAAGGACAAAACCCATGGATGGTAAACCCCAAGGTTTGTTTGGAAAATCCTGCACCTCTACACGAATTGACATACATCTACGTACAAACTTGGTAAGTGATACTTCTCCTCCCACATGAATTGCATCTTGTTTGCATCAACATGTCTTCCAAGTTCATCTCCATGTAACTCTTTGATGAGGTTCTTCCTCATTGAACTTCAAGAGATGCACAATTGGTCTCTCTCTCGAACATGTATCCCTCGTGTGTGAAGTGCTCGTATTGGTCTATATCTCTAGCACATGGCGGCTCCATGCATGTTCACTATGCATCTACAAAATCTGGATTTGCAGCATACAAGTCCTTCATGACCTCTGTGCCCACTAATCTAATCGTCATACTCATTTCAGAAAAAATTGTTTGCCTCTTGCTCAAAGCATCTACAACCTTATTGATTGTACCTGCATGGCACTTCAACACAAAAAGCAACTTTGCAAGTACTTTACCCACCTCATATGCCTTTGATTGAGCTTTGCCTAATTGTTGATGAACTTCAATCCCTAGTGGTCTATGTACAACACCATCTCCTTTGATAAGAAGTAATGCCTCCACTTGCTCAAAGCTTGTATAACCGCACAAAATTTTTGGTCGTAGATAGAATATCTTTGCCTAGCCTTATTCAACTTCTCATTGAAATATGTGATTGGTTTGCTCTCCTAACTCAAAAGAACATTGATTGCCATTTTGTTGGTATTAATTGACTTGGAATGCCTTTCCAATGTTTGAGAGTGCTAATACAAGCTCCTCTATCACCTTCTTCAAGAGTGTGGAACTCTTGGCAACAACAATTGTTCACTCAAACCCACCCTTCCATATGTAGTGCATCTAGTGCGCACAAATTCCATTGTAGTTCACAGTGAACTTTCGATAGAAGCTTGCCAACCCATGGAAAATTTTGCCTCCATTGTGCTTCTTGGTTGCATCACTTGACGATTGCCTAAACTGTTTTTAGGTCCATCTTCAATCATTATGAGGATATTATAAACCCAAGGTATGCAAGTTCCTTTTGCATGAACGTGCACTTCTTTAGGTTGATGTGTAGGCCTTTTGTCCTTAGTTGTGCCAACATCTACGATAGGTGTGCAAGATGCCCCTCCCTTGTCTCAATAGACACAAAAATGTTAGTGAGATATATGACCACAAACTTGCCAAGAATTCACTTTAGAACCTTGTTCATTGATCTCATGAATGCGCTTGGGGCATTCATTAATCTAAATGGCATCACCATCCGTTCATACAAGCCTTCCTTTGTTTTGAATGTAGTCTTCCATTCATCTCCTTCTTTGATCCTAATTTAGTAATATTAGCTCTTCTATCTATCTTGAAAAAATATTGCATGCCACTTAAGCAATCCATCAATTTACTCATGTGCTGCAATAGAAACCTATACTTGATGGTGATTTTATACCTACATTATCCATCCTTCGTTGGCACAAGTATTGTAGGCTCTATGCAAGGACTTGGAATTTTTCTTATGAGAACTTGTTCTAGTAGTTTTTCAACCTACTTATTCAACTCCACGCTCATTCTAGGGTCTGTTTTATGCGGCATCTTGTTTGAAAAATTGAAACCCATAGTCAAATCCATAGTTCACAAACCCTTTGCGATTCTTTTACCATGTGAGTACATGTTGGTTTAACTCGCGAGTTTGCAGAGGTGAGTTTTTGATGAAAACTTACTGGTTTCTTTGGTGAGCACTTGCCAAAACTTGGCGAGTTTGTGGTGGAAAATCATGACACAAGAAAAAACGCAGCATTCACATGGTTTTTTGGTTACAAAATCCTACATTTGCCCCTCAATTAAACACACAATAGCAAGCACGAGTTTTAAAGCATATTAGGAAGAATTTTTAGATGATTTAAAGAAGAAATTTTCAAAATTTCGGATTTGCAATAGGTTAGTTTCAATTTTTTTTTCTTTTTTTTTCTAAGCATTTAAATTTGTGAATGATTTCTAATTTAAATAAAAAAATGTAGTGTGCCTAGCCAATTCTTTAATAAACTTGCAAACATAGTTACATTCAATGCACATACATTTGGTCAAACAATTGGCAAGGAAGTTGATCTTGAGAGTATTTTAACAATAAATAACACAAAGCACCTTTAACAATTATATATTCAATGCAAGAAACTGAACTTCTTATTTAAAGTATCAAATATGTAAAGTAACATCAATACAAGAATGTCATCCTCTGAAGATTCGCAAGATCCTCGGCTAGGTTGCAAATAATCGGCTTTGTTTGCATGAAAACTTAAAAAGCTCCCTCCCTGTGTTCATTCCTATTCGTGACCATCTTTGATGGTGTTCCTTCTTGTTTGCACCCATCCCTGCTCGTGTGTTCGGAGCAAGAAAAAAACGAAAACCGTCAAATGCATTCATTAATAGTTTCGTTTTAGGAGTTTTTGTGTTTTGAAAATTCAACTAATGCTTGGAAGTGCCTTGGTGTAACGTCTAACATCTTACAGTTAAAGGAAAAACAATTATTTTGCCAACTTCAGTTGAAAGGCAACTAAATAACTAACAATCTAGGGTTTCCAAATAAAGATAGTGAACTGAAAAAAGATCAACCGCCAGAGCATCATTAACTAACTCACATCTTTCATTGTCTGATAACAAACTAGGGTTTCCAATTTAATCAAAATAAACAACTAACTTCTGAGTTTACAGATTTTAGCTGAAATGAAACTTTTAACTGTTTTCCAAAGAATCACAATGAAATAACTGTCATTCTAGGGTTTTCTTTTTAAAACACAAAATTACTTTATTATTCTAAAATTAACTTCAAGAATTCAACATTTCAACTGAAAGAAACAACTGGCTAATCTAAGACAACATTTGCGGATTTATCAATGAACATTTATCATAAATGAATAACAATTACTGCATAATTGCAAATAAACTTTAAATTGACAATGCAAATACCTGGAGATAAGTATGAGGAAATTTTAGATATTTGACACCATCTTCAAGCTTAAACTCTTGAGTCACTTTATCAATGAGGGAAAAAGGGATTATCATTAGGGGCTTTACTGCCCAACCAGACCTACTAGTCTCCCATGTTCTTCGACTGAAGAAACCCGACCCATCTTGAGGTCAATCAACAAGGATCAAATGTCATCATGTCTCTGAACCTGGTGTCCATGATTCCTATACTACTAGTCGATCCTTCCTTTGTATGTTCCCCCTAACCAGAAGGATCTTTCTGACTAGAGTATATTTGGAACATGAAAGTTGGCTTTTCCTAACTGGCATCTACCTTGGCCAAGGATTTTCAATGTCCTAGCACCACTGTGCCGATATTTCTGGCACCACTGTGCCAATATCTCTGGCTCTACTGAGTCGATATCTCTAGCAATACTGTGCCGTCAGCATTCACCCTTGCTCGACATGACTACTCTTAGATTAAATTCATTATGGTTTGAAAAGTCTTCTTCCGGTTCTCAACCCTAGGATTACTATTTGTGTTAAAATTGGATCTTTTCATTAAGTAGATTAGTTGATGTCATAATGGAGTGAGAGAGAGAGAGCATACTGATTTGTTTAAGTATTCTCATTTAATTTCAATGACAGCTCAAATATCAGGGTATACAAAAGGTATACTTTTCCAGATCAGACTATTAAGAGTGGTAGAGATTTGATATAAGGCAAAGAGGTATAACATACAGGGTATCCAGGAAGACTTGGTTACATACAGATTCAGGTGTCCAATACTATAGTACAAGGCTGATAGATTGGAAAAGAGCACTTATCGGATCAGTTTAGGATTAAGGAGGAAATTTCCATTCCAATTTAATGCTTCTGTAACAACGTTTGGTGATTAGGTGAGTTCAAGTTTGCTACAGAGTAAATACAATTTATTAACTACTTCTCCGGCTTGGAGATTTTGGTTGGAGATATGATTTAACACTTCAGATGTACATTATTAGGAATTAGATATCCCGGAAAAGCCCTAAGGCTACAATAATAGAGAAGAATCCAATTGCTGAAATAGTCGACATCATGAGTTTAGAGGTTGTAGGGTGACACAGACGAAAACATAACCCAAAATCAAGGAAGAAACAGATTTAGGACTTGATTATAGAGCTCTACCTTCGGTAAATGACAGAGGTATGTCACATTTGAATTCAATATTGGAATTAAAGTCTTCACTGAAAACTTAATCGCACAACTAAATTTCCACCTATTCCATCTACTAGAATTTAGAATGTTCTTAACTCCATTTGATAGGAATTTCAATAAAAGCACTAGACATTAATAATATCATCGTTTTCTTTAAAAAAAAAAGATACTAGAGTTCCTTACGTGCCTGGTTAAGAGGAATTCGAAGTTCGATGAAGATCTTGTATGGGAACTAGACAGCCGGTCTCCCTTTATCCTTAACAGCTCCCGTTCATAATAAACGACTGAGAATCCCCCCTCGATAAAGAAGAATACGAAGAAATTTACTGATGGTAATGCGGGTGATGGACTTTTGGAATTCCGAATGATCCTAGAAGAACAAAGACACAAGCGATATATACATTTCCTCCCTTGGCTCAACAGAAGATCCCATACCCTGATGCACGACACACCTAGAAAAGAGAATGGAAGAATGACGGTGGTTTGATTGATGAGTCCGATAGAGAGAAAGACCGAAATTTAGAGGTAGCCTTTTTGCATTCCACTCCGGAATCTTCCAAGACTCCTTGTATTCCATGCGTTTTCTGGTGGAGTGGCAGAGTGCTCTGTCTCCATGGGTCATCGACCATCTCCCGCACGAATTCGACAATGAATAATACGTTCTTTTGTTTTAATATATATATATATATATATATATATATATATATATATAATGGTCTATTATTATTATAATTCAAACTTTAATATCCAAACATTAATAATTATATTATTATATTTAAAATACCCTTAATAAATGTATTACCACAAAATGTATGCTCGACCCCCTTAAAATATCTCTGATATTTTGCTCTCATGCACCAAATGTATGCAAAATATTAAAATAGCCGAAAAGTGAATTTTGATAATGCCAACAGACTTTGAAGCTCACTGGAGATCCAACTTACTGAAAATTGATACTTTCCAAAAATAGTATATTCCTCTAAGAAGTGTGGAATACTTTTGAAATGTCGAAACTGCACTTGGAAAGAACCAATAGACTCATCTTGAACCCTTGAACACAACACTACTATCTAAACTCCATTTGGAAAACGCTGGTGCTCTCCAAGAAAGTGTTGGAATTGATTGTTATTGATGTCAAAAGAGTATGAGAGATTGTTAGAATATTGTCATTGATGTCAAAGGTGAGAAGAGCACTTTGTCAATAGAAGAAATTGTATGATGGAAAAAGGCCAAAGGCCACTAATTGATGTTCGAAGACCAAGTAAAATCAGATTGAAAAGAGTGGATAAGATGAAGTGTGTGAGTGGAGCAACAAAAGATATATCAATAATGGAATGTTTCATATATCAATGCTGAAGTAAATCAAATTCAATAAAGGATTGAATCAAATATCAATAAGGGAATGAATAGAAGATATATTATGAAGTGCTTCTTACATGATAAAAAAGTTAATTGATTAAATAAAGATTAGTTTTTACCAAAAGTCACAAGGGTATAGTTAAGGGTTGTGTCTCATGATGAGACAAGATATATAAGAGAAGTTATTCCATGAGATGTTATGTGGGAAGTTTTATCATTCGAGAGTTAGTGAAGAATAAGAAAAGGGAGGAAGGTTTTATAATTCAAAGAAAAAGTATATGGAATTAGAATATGTAGCATGAAGTAAATAAGACTAATAAAGAAGAGTTAAGTGAATGAACATTATTAATTGAAGATCTTGTTAAGAATAGTCAAGAGACATGTTGAAGAGCTATGACCATTGAAGAAAAAGAAAATAATAGATCATTCAAAGGCAACCATTGTAATGAACCAGACCAATTTTTTCCAATTTTTTCAACGGACACACCAACACAAGGAGCACCCGTTAAGGTTAGCTCAACCAAAACCAGCAATTGGAAAGTAACTCTTTGCCAAGAATGCGCACTCAATCTCGAGATGAGAATGATGCTGTCATATGGCAAGAGGGTCGTCAGTAGCAACTTGAAGTATCACAATGCTAAATGGAATCCTCAACGCCAAGAATGCGCTTTCCGACCCAAGTTGGGTAAGATGCTACCATATGGCGGAGTATCTATTGTAAATGATGCAATACATAAAATAAACTCAACGCCAAGCATGTGCACTCCAAACCCGAGGTGGGCAAGGTGCTATCATATGGCGGAGATTCTATTAACTAAGATGCAATGCAAGGAAATAAACTCAACGCCAAGCATGTGCATTCCACACCCGAGGTGGGAGTGGTGCTATCATATGGCGGAGATACAAAATGCAATACAAGTAGACTAAGCAAGGGCCAATCTTTTCCACAACCGTGGGAATACAATGTAACTCAGCAAGAAATAGAAAGGGCTGAACAGTACTACTGTAACAGCCTTACAATAAGAAGAGTTGCCTGCCAAGAACATTGAATTAGTGATATATCAATGCTGCGATGAAGTTTAATGTTTCTCCAATGCTCAATATGACTCCAGGACTCAAACCCAACTCCTGAAGCAAACTCTAATAATCTGATATGACTGAACATAGACTGAAAGTGCATAACCAGCAATTCCGTAACTCACTAAATTGCTGACACGACTCACAATACCTCACCAAATGACTTCAAACTTGATGCAGAATGACCCTAAGATGATGGCGACCAAGATAGAGTTGTGAAACTACAACAAACTGATGTTATTTATTTTTGCACGAATCCCAAAACAACCCAGCAATGAAAAAACCCTCCAAAGGGCGATTTGACAAGATAACATCCAAGACTTGCTAATAAAATCTGAAACTCACCAAAGAGGGACGACCTAGGGTGAGAATGACATAGGTAAAGTACCCAGAACCAAACAAAAATCGTGCAATGACTTATAAGCCAAAACTACTTTCAGCCATGCTAAAATCAACAACTGTAAAACTGACCAATCTCTGAAATCTTCAACCTTGATGCTCTGTCTGCAAATCTAGATGAGAAGCAGTCTCCGAAGTCTTAGCTAGGTGCTATCTTTCAAGCACGAAACCAAGAGGAATGGCTAGGAGGTATGCATTCCTCGAAGCAACTCTGAAAGCATTTCAGCAGCATAAGAGTATGATAGAAAAATAAGATACCAAATGAAGAGCATATGCTTGCTTATAAAGACTTGAGAAGAATCTTCTAGAAGCTTCAAGAAGGGTGCCCAAATTCAAATTTTGACTTCATCTCTTTTCCCTCCAAAGATGGCGTCCTTTTTCATAAGGCAAATATTTCATCTTTATCAAAATTAATCTTTCCCTCAAGTAGGCGTCCCACTTCTCGAACCTTTAATTTGGCGTTAAAAAAATATAAATTATCTCCTGATGAGATAACCACCCCTTAAAGTCCCCCTTTTTAAAACAACATAAAGTGATAAAGCTAGGCCAAGGGGTTAATGAGAAAACATAACATTATTTAAATCAACTTAACTTATTTCTCTAGAAAATGCACCCAAAGGCCAAAATTCAAAATACCAATTGAACTGGCTGAAGAAGAGAGCCAACTGCATCGAAGACAACAGAACCACTGCCAGAAATGGAATTTACTAAAAATAGCAAATTCCCAAAGTTGCTCGGAATACCATGCATGCTATACCTCTGCGAAGCTCTCTAAAAACCCATGAAGAATCCACAATCCAAACTCCAAACTTCAAGCAACAACCCCCTCAAAAACAAGAAACCCTAATTCTGCCTCTGACTAGCCGACAACTCACTGGAGATAGGCTATCAATCACTAGAAAGTGTAGTGTTAAAAATGGGGACATTACAGTCCGCCCTTCCCAAGATTGCTTGTCCTCAAGCAATTGCACAACACTCCAACTGACCCCAGGGTCCCATGTCCATCTTTGAAAGGACCCATCATGCTGATGCTGCTCCACTCCGATCATAACAATGAAGCCATTGTACCCGAGTTGCACTAACCTTCTTTGCATCCCCAAAAAGTGAACATGCCTGAAGCTCGAATTGAATGACAAGGAAGGACTGAAATAAAAATTCATCACCTGAAGCCCAAATAATTTTGATGAGTTAACATCTTTCAAAGCAACAAACAGGATCTCAATAGGATGAGTCTCGAAATGCCAATCCAAACCGAGCAATGATTCGCTACTCCATACATTTGTACAAGAATATGTACCAAGGAAACCATTAGAATGAGCATGGTTTCTATCCCAAAGCTGATTGTGCTCAGTCCACACCACCATTTCTCTCATTTGAAGCCATAAATCATCTCTGGAAAGAGATTGGAAAGTCTGAAATTGAATGAATCAGCTACCAAACAAGACTGAAATGATCAACTTGAGATCTGATTTTATGAAAACCAGCATCCAAGGAGGTAGATAGCTGCTGCAAAACTGAAAATCAGCACCCAAAATATCATGTTTGCTTATATCTACAACTGAAAACAAGCCCACTAAAGATCTCATCTCAGCCAAGAACCAATCCTTGCTCAACTTTTCTCTCCAAAACTCCCATTGAACATTAGGAGTAATCTTCAAATGGCTGATAAAGAAGGTAACAGCATCCAGAGGACAGTGAATTTGATGCTCATCATTCCAACATACCTTCTTGACACATATCAAATGCAAGTTGATACTAGGATCCCAAATCATAAGTAAAGAAGAGCCATTCTGCAAATGGAGAATTACTTTGACTAGAACACTTTGGGCAAAACGTTCTATTTGAATCATTGCACCCTGAAACTCCAAGAAGTACTCAACAAATCTTAATTCATTGAGAAAGTCAAATTCAAAATCATGAGAGAGGAACTGCTGGAAAGATTCAACGAACCCTTCATCAAACTCCATTACGAAATTAGTTACTCTTAGAGAAGATGGTGCAAGCATGAAGTCTGATAGGAATCTGACAAGCATCCACATCAGAAAATGAATAAACTCTTCATCGGAGTGCCAATCATCTCTTTGTTTCCAATCAAGATTAGTGACCTCATTCCTCCATGCTTCTTGATTTTCCATCTCCTGAAGAATGGGAAGACTAGGAGCAGCAGTGAAGTCTTCATTATGCAACTCATGCATCCTCGTTCCATTGCTAGAAGAAGTGCTAGAACTTCCCTCCTCAACCATGGTGTCAAAAGAGATTTCCTCAAGGCTTGAAATCCCATCATCTACCACAAAGGAAGGTTTCTCATAAGCTTCCTCTTCACCCGGTTCAAAAAGAGGATTGTCATACACTAGGAAGTCATTCCTTCCATCTTGCTGCTCCAAATCAGTACTAGCAATTTCTGATTTTCTTGTGAAACCTTCAAGATCAAACTCTTCTTCAAGACTATCGAGCTCTTTAATCACTTGCTCGATTTCTTCAGCTCTTTGTGCGTTCTCTTTCTCTCGGAAAAGTTTGAAATCAGCTAGCTGTTCCTTCTCCTCCATTAATGCCATTTGGGTATCTTCCAACATAGCCTTGGTTGATTCAAGCTCGGAAGTAAGGTAACCAACCTCTCTCTTACTTCCTTGGAAAGCACTGAAGGTCTTCTTTGCAAATTCAAAGGCATGATCTCTATCTTCAATCAAGTGCAGGTACTTGGACTTCATGGTCTCCAAGGAATCTTTGATTAGTTGCAATTTGGGAAGAGCAACTTCATCCCTGACTCCTCTTCGCCTTTCTTCAAACTGGGCCTCCCAAATAAGTTCTTCAGCCAAACTATGGGTGCGATCAAATCTAGACAGAGCTCGCACTTCATCTTCAACGAACACCTCAGGTTGGCCTTCACACTCATAAGAATGCGAAGATGGTGAATTGCTGGCTAGTTGCTCTTCAAAATCAGAACTTCATTTTGTGACATCGCTGTCCTTAGAGCTGCTCCTACCTTCTTGTCTTTCATCCTCAACTAACGAAGAATGCTCAGTGTCATGGAGAGGAACATACTCCCCAATTTCTTCAACCCCAAGTTTGCAAGCAGCTTCTTGAATTGGTAAATCAGCCTTGGGTTCTAAAACCACTTTAAACCTTTCTTCTTCAAGAGCCATAAGGTCTTCTAGCTCTTCATCCACCTCTCCGTCTTCTTGATCAAAGGCTATGGCAGCCCCTAACTCGAACGAAGAATCATTGAATGCTGTTCTGAAAGTTTCAGAAGTAACAACATCTTGCTTGGTGGTTGCAACCAACTTGAAGGGGTCACCATGGAGCTTTTCAGAGCAAGCTTCTTCATCAAAAACTACTTTTCCTTCTGTGGCCTCCTCACAGCTTGCAATGCAAACAAAATTTTGGTCTTCATCAGGATCAAAGGGAAACTTATCCCACACAGGTTCTTTACTGTATCTTGAAGCCAACACACCCGGATCCCACATGCTAACGGGTTGATTGAAATGGTCAACAAGAAAATGTTTATCATGCTCCCCTTGAAGTGATGACTCTTTGAATAAGTCAACTCCCAAATCACTTAAGCTGATATCATCAAAAATATTTCTCTCCAATGGCTCAGTTTGCTGCTCAAACCCAATGTCACCATCATAATGAATTGAAGAATATTCAATGCTTGCTGTTTTGAAAATTTCACTATCATTATTTTCATCGTGAGGAAGTATGTCATTGATTTCTTCATGTGGAACTTCTTGAGAAGTTGGAGCAGCAACACGAAGAGAATCCTTCTTTACCAAATCTTCAATATGATCTTGTTTGGACTCTTTGGAATTATCTCCATCATCATGAGCACTAATCTTCCCTGCATCTTGCTCTAACTTCTCCAAAAGTGGCTTCAATTTCTCTTCACATTGATTAAATAATTCCTTGATCAGCATAGCAGCAATAGGAGAGTCCTTTTCTTCACATTCATATGTGTCCAAGAGGAGAGATTGGACATTTGGTGGAATTTAATCTGACTCTTTAATGGTGAGAACAAGAATTTTCTTCACAACTGCAATAACATCATCTTCTTGTTTGCTCCAAGTGGATATGAAATATGAAGATATAAAAGGGAATAAAAAATGTGTGAGAAGTGTGGAATAAATGTAATATCATACAAGTAGATTTGTGAAGAAGGGAAGTGTGTGAGACACAAAGATATATCATTCAAGAACAAGAAGATTTAAGAAGAATATATGCAGATTTGTGTATGAATATTTACTAAAGAGAATATAAGCAGATTTGTGTGTAAAGATTTTGAGGAGGAGAATATAAAAAGAGATCATTAGAGGCTATTTGTAAAGAATATTTATTCTCAAGAAGACAAGATTCTATTGATGAGGTTGTTTCCCCATATTGATGAGGTTGGTGCCTCATATCAAAGAGATTGGTGTCTCTTGCTAAATTGGTGCTTAGTTGTGGGGATTGGTGTCTCCAGTGCATTGGTGCTAAAAAATTGTATAAGAGGGGATTGGTGTCTCTTGTAGGTTGGTGCCTACAAAGATTGTAAAAGAGATATAAAAAACAGTATTTTTTTGTGGTTTTCTTCCGTAAGGGTTTTCGTGTAAATTGTGTGTTCTTGTGTTTGAAAATTGTTAGACCTTATGTGAATGATATTGTGCAATTGACATTATTGTGGTTGTTCTCGAACCCCTATTTGATGGTAGCCCGACCTTAAGTCTATCTTTGAGAAATAAATTGCACCATGCAATTTATCCAATAGTTCATTGATCCTGGGGATTGGATAGCGATTTTTTATTGTTTTCTTGTTTAACGCTTGGTAGTCAATGCACATTCAGAGAGTTCCATACTTTTTCTTTGCTAATACTATGGAAGATGCAAATGGACTAGAGCTAGGCTTTATATGTCCCATTTCATGTAATTCGTTGATAGATTTCTCAATTTCATCCTTAAACTTCTTGGGATGCTGGTAGGGTGTGGTGATGATAGGCTTTGCACCCTCTTCTAATTCGATAGAGTGTTCAAATCCACTATGAGGTGGTTTCCTTGGTGGTTGTTGATGTGATTTTTGTGACCGCACCAATCAGCAGAATGAAGTTGTCCGAAGGCTACTCCATTCTCTCTTGATCAAAGTATTCTGTGCGCTAAGATTGCAAGGAAGTTCGCACGTTCAACTCCAAGGTTCCGAAATACTTGGAATACCCTCAGTTGGTTTGATGTGAATTGCTGTTTTCACGAGAGGACTTACACAATTGTTCAAAAGGTCTTGTAGTTGACAACAAATTGATGATTTGAAGGGGATTTTGTATGATTTGGCGTTGAGGTATGAATTCCTAAAGCTAACCAGAAATGAACTGAACGTAAATGAGCATATGAGGGCCTAAGAAGTTTCTAGATTCTATTCTAAGATGGGACGTGCGATCAATCTCAACAAGCTTCAACCAAACTCTGTTTCGCCTCACACTGGACAGCTTACACAAAGTAGGTGCAATCTTCAAGGGAATAGCAAGAAATTTTCAAGTTACAACCCAGCATCAAGATACCGTCAAAACGACGCATACCAAGGCATGAGCTACAACTGAAGTTAAGTTTATGAAATGCTCGAGTAGACCACACAAGGCAAACTTGCCATCAGCAAGCCGCTAGTGGTATGGAATAAAACGAAGTTGCTTTGATCAATGCCACAAATCCACAGCTACTGTCTACTTGCATGAAATAGGAATGCTACTCTTAAGCTACTTTACGCTACTTGGAGTCGAAGGGATGAAGAAACCTTGCTAGCTATCCATAACAAAGACAAATTTCACCATCAATGAAAAGATCTTCTATTATGAAAGTTTTACACAACAATCTCTTACAAAAGTTTTCAAAGGAAAACTTTCCTTCTTCTCCACACTATGCTAAGCTATCAAACCATCTCCCTAACAAAATGTCTACTCTGTGATGTCTCCTCTAATATGATCTCTATTCTAATGAAATACAAATGAGGGGGATTCCCCCTTTTATAGCTGGCCTAGTCCAATGGACGGCTCAGATTACAATCAAAAGAATGGCTAAGATTAAGCCACCTCAGCCCTAACCCTAAAAACTGCCAGAATGGGGAGTGGTACATTAAATGAATCAAAGATTCCCACTCACTCCCAAAATAGTAAAGGCAATTAATGCCCACAATCAGTCTTCTAGAAGATCATCGTCCAGTAGTGCATTCCTGTTCTCCTTCTCCCTGGCTGCAAACTCAATGAATCTAGCAAGTACAGCCCGGATCTCCTGAATTGAAATAGGTGGAATGCAATCAAGCTGAAACTCTAGCACCGTGACTAACTGTTCATGATGTGCACAAGATTTTCTCCAAGCGGCCAAGGAATCCTGCGTGCTCTGAATCAAGCTGGAGAAAGTAGAAGTGTTCTCAAAGTCATCTTGTACAAAGGTCTTCACCTCTGAGAAGAAAGGCACCAGCCTACCGCTCAAATTATCAGTAGTCATCTCATCGGGATTCAGCCGCCTAGCAAATATTGCCTCCAAAGTATTCTGGACCCCATCAATAATGTTTGCCATAGCCTTTCGAACTCTAGCTGAAGCCCCCTGTGTTGCGTCAAAGAAACCACGTCCTGTGACTACTGAAGAGTACCATCTAGAAAAGTCGTATCTATCATTCTCCTAAATGACCCCTCCATCAATCAGCATCTGCAAAGGAACATGCCTCAATGCCTCCAGACGCTGAATAACTTTGCTCTGATAAACCGAGGCGTCACCCCAGGCCTGATCAACTGCCTCCATACGTGCCATGATGTTGGAAGCTTGCTGGTAAGCACAAGCAAGGTCTTCCATGAACTTTTCTGTCTCGGCACGAACTCCCGTAACCCATTTATCTGCTTCTTGTGCCATCTTTCTCAACTCCAACAAGCCGCTAACCGACTCTCTAGATAACTCGGCTGGAAGCTCTATTGCTGGAATCTCCTGCCCACAAGGACGAGACAAGTGCATGATATATCCTATCAAAGCCTTGTGCTCCCTTTTCAACTTCTTATATTTTCCTTCCTTTTTAAATAATCTGTCCTCGAGTGCGTGGTAGGAGTTATCACATTCCTCAACAATCTGTGCACCTGTGGGGCATCCTAACTCCATAGTTGTGATCACATAATTCTCTGGTACTGCTTCGTCTCGATCACAATCAACCTGCGGCACCACCATATGAAGGGTGCGAGAGCCATCCTCATCAGTTGATATCTTTGAAAATTTTCGTGCTCTCTTCTTTTGTGGAGGCGCGTTGATCTTGTTTAACAACTCTTCCATTTCTATTGCTGGATCAATCTCTTCACTGGGGCTCCTTCTCATTCGATCCCTAAGCCAATCAGGTACAACATGCTGTATAACAAATGGCTGTTGTTCTTGTGCTTCTACTTCACGGACTTGTTCAACTTCTATATCATTCTGGTGAGGCTCATCGGCCTCAAGTGGCTGAGTATCTCCTGAAACTATATCATCATCGTCTAAAGCCGCCTCTAACTCATGCTGAAACTGAGGGTCGGTAGCAGTCCCCTCATCGGTCTGCTGATCATCTCTACCAGGTGCGTTGACACTCTGGCCAACCGACTCTCTTCGTGGTGGCTGATTATCTTCTTGTACCGCTTGCACCTAATTCAATGCATTTCTTTGATCAGCAAATAAAGAAACCTCCTGTATGCTTGGAGAACGTGTCTCCAATGGCGTGGGTGATTCAACTACAACTCTTGGAGGCTCCGGCTGAACAGGCTCCTGCCGAATTGGCTCCTTCCTTCGAGATTCTGGACCTTGTGTAATTTGTTTCTTTCTGCTGGTAGTGGGTGTCCTGTGATCTCCCATCAAATTGTAAGTCAATGCAATCGACCTACTCTTCAATCTACTCACACGCCTGTCAACCCATGCTCTGGTAAATGTCAAGACCGGAATAGAAAGTGTGTCCAAGTCAGCAATCTCTGGTTTTGACCAATTTGGAAGTGGAAGTGGAGTATATCTCACCGCCTCATAATCTGGATGGACAACGTTCATGTCCTCATCCACCTGGTCTGGTACCGGAATGACTTCACACTCCCTAATCATGCCTATTGGCAACCTAGAGAACATTCTCTTCTTGACTTCAGCCTCGTCTGATGCACCAGCCCAATAATCCTCAATGTTTGCCTTATGTTTAAATTCCTCTGACAGTACCCATCTGATATTGTTATGCGGATCATAGTGCTGTCTGCTGGTGTGATAGGAAAAGTGAAAAAACTGAAGCTCACTTTCAGCTTCTCTAGCTGCCTGTAATGAAGGACACACTTCATCTGAATTGCCCATGACAATTGGGAAGTCAACACCTCCCTTCTTTTTCTTCTGAATCTTATCGTAGGCAACCAATTGCCTAGATATCTCTAACATTAAAATTCTGTTGGTTGGGTACTTAGGCAGCCTATATGGGTATGAAGAAAATCCTTGCAGCCTTATATAAGAAAACTTTTGAAACTGTATAAACCAGCACCCATACCTCTCAATCAATTCTTGGGCTTCCCTCGAGATCCTGTGATGTATTCGCTCCTAAAGTGTTCTTGTGATGTGCATGGTGAAGGCGTTATTGACACGCTTGTAATGAATAGTACTTGTCAAATGCAGCTGCGGACAAGCCTCATGAATTTTGAATTGGTGAGAGCCACAACCAACAGGCTCCTTATATGAAATCCCCCTATACTTCGTCATACGGGCCAGCATGTAAATAATGTAGAAGCCCATATAAAAGGTCTTTGTTCTTCTCAAACTCAGGAGCTGCTCATGCAAATTATCACTGATCATTGCAGCCCAGTTGACGTACTCCTTTCCTTCCAGCACAAGGTTGATGTAATAAAACATCCATGGCTCGAAAATAAATGCCTGAGGGCAACCTCCAACTCTGCTCAGCATCATTATCACGTCACAGTACTCCTGCTTCAAGTCATCCGATATAATCTACCTTGGCAGCTTCGTACGAGAGGGCTTGGGGTTGCTCATCCAACGAGTATTGATTGTCTCTGTACATCTCTCGAATGCAGAAGAATACATTCGCTCAGCTCGTTCTCTTGACTTGTAAATCATATTCCTGTGTGCTGGAATCCCAAAAGCTTCACCAATAGCAGCAGGAGTGAGGTTGGCGAGCACTTGACCATTCGGTGACATAATTGATCTGTGATCCTTCTCATAGCAGTTGGCGCACTCCATCATCAGCTCCGATTACTGAATAGCTAGTGGGAATCCAGCAGTTGCATATAATCCACTTCGAATGATGTTGTGTGAAGTGGCTGAAGGTTGATGATTACCAATCCCCAGCATCCAATTCTCTAAGGTCTCCAAGTTGAAAGAGCCCAAATTCGTGTCAGCAAGCTTGGCCAACTTTGAAGTGAACTTTGACTCTGGCATGAAAGGCGTGCTTAGCTTCTTGATGACAGCTTGCTTGGATGGACCATTGTTGTCCTTGCCAGTTGTCCTTGTTTTAGCCATCCTACAAAACAATAAACAACCATTAGCAAATTAACTTAGAAAAATAAATAAAATGTTTTTTAGGGCTGCCAGTCGACTTCAAGAAGTTGCAATATTATTTCTCATTTGCAAACCTCACTTCTCCTTCAACAAATTCCGAACTGTCAATACTTGGAAAGTGTCAGCAACTTCAACACTTTCAACAACTTCAATGAAACTTATCAAATTTCTTAGCCTTGACAAAACTGTCCACTTTACTTCAGCAATTGAACTCTTTTAAATTCGTACTCTTCAACTTCAAATAACTTAGCAGATTTCTAAGCTACAACAGCTTCAATACTTCAAGAAATCGGCCAACTTTAATCAGCACTTAGACTTTTGTAAATTCGCACTTCACACTCTCAGCAACAAATTCAGATTTCAGCCTTCAACCTCAGCAAAATTTTGAACCTATTCAACACTTTAGCCTCAGCAACTCACTGCAACATCAAACTTAGAGCAAATCGAATTTCTTCAACTGTGAAAAGAAATGGAAAACTTCGCAATTTTTATAGCAAAAATTGAATTCTAGAAGGGAGCTAATTTTAGCCAGTGCATTATAGCTCCACTACTTCTCTTCAAGAATTCGAATTTCCCTCCTTTTGCATTTGCAACACTTGTCATCCGACGCCAGGAATCTTGGCCTTCTAGAAGTTCAACTTTGACTGGCATATTTGGCATTTAATTCATTTTCGAAAAATATTCACTTTAAATTCATCTCTTAACACATTTTATTCACCAACTGGAGCTCTGTCATTTAAATTTAAATTTTATTCACCTTTGACGCTCTGGAAAATTCATCCTGTGAAGAACTCAATCAAAATTATCTAGGCAATTCACTTCAAATTCATCGTCTGGAAAATTTTATTTTGAAAACGCCTCTCATTCAATTTGCCTTAGAAAATTTTAAATTTTCCCCTTAGGAAAATTGATAATTCGAGCACCGATTAAATTCTTTATCCTGGAGGCCTTGGCGAAATGCAGAAGACTTGGAAATCAACTTCTCGTTGAAAATCTTTAATACCCAGAAGAGAATTTTCTTTAGAACTTGTCGAATTCATGGGTATACAACGAACGGGTTCATTTAAATTTTCTTAAATTTTGAACCTTAGAAAAATAATTCCTCATGAAATTTAATCCCTTTCTTCACATCTGTGAATGCTTTGTTCCTTTGACCTGAAATTTTTTTATATCAATTCTGCAATGCCAACATCCTCTGACTTCATCCATTAACAATTTATCCGTGCTTCAGGAAAATATTATCTCCTTCAAGTCTAGGCGTGATTTTCCCAAGGAAAAACATCTTTGTGCCTTAGAAAAATTTAAAATTATTTAGCACTTTTGAATTTGCCTTAGAAATTTTTTTAATTTCACCTTCAATTCATTCGCCAGTGGTGAAGAAATTCACTTTTAATGTCCATTGCCTTGGGCGCATTTTATACTTCATGAGGAATATATTTTCTCTTAATTTCCTACGCCTAGCATACTCATTTCACTTATCAGCCTTATTTCACCACCTTTACACTTCACTTTAGGCGCATTCCACTAGTCATGAAGGATATACTTCCTTTTAAATTCCAACGCCTAGCATACTCATTTCACTTATCAACCTTATTTCAACTCAACATTCACCCTTTACTTGGCGTCTTTAGCATGTGTAGGGGGAATAACCTTTACCACGCCCAACATGTGACCCTTGAGCTTCCTTATTTTGTCTTCACATGCCCCCATTTGGGCGCATTTCATACAAGGAAGAGGATAAAGCTTAATACATGGGTGCATATGGCAGGGTGTCAAGGACGAAAGTCCATTGACCTTTTGACTTTCTTTGTGAACTTGGGCGCAAATGACACATAGAGGAGGATAGAAGTTTAAAACGCCACCTTTTGCTTTGTTGACTTGTCTTTTGACTTCTTTGCTAATCTTGGGCGCATTTGAGCATGTGAGGAGGATGGGCGCATATAGCATGAGGAGCAAGATATCTTTTGCCTTAGAATATTTTGCATGTCATGATTGGAGGTGGGTGCATTTTTACTAGGTAGGAGGATAAACTTGTTGACTTGTTGACTTGCTTTCTTCTTTCTTATGGTGGGCGCATATGGAGGGTGGTGGAGGATAAGCATTTCACACTTAGAATTTTTTTTAAATCATCTACTTAAAGAGGGCTCAAATGAAGGCATGAGGAGGATAAACATTTTCAACGCCTAGCTTTGACTTCTTAGACCCCTCCAAGCATGGGTGCATTTGGCAATGTGAGGAGGATATCTTTCAAACTTAGAAAATTTCAAACACTTCCATTCTTCTTGAGGGCGCATTTAGGGGTGGCAGGTGGATTTTACCAACACTTAAGATATTTTTCACCACCTTATTTCTCCTTGGCAAGCTAGGCGCATATGGAGGGGTCTGCAGGATGAAACTCAAACTTAGACATTTTTTTACCTTCCTCTGCTAGCTTCTCCATGCCTTACTATAAATAGTAAGTCCTTTAATTTTCATATCTCAGAAGCTCAGAACGATTTGAAATTTTGAACACCGGATCTTCAAGACCCTGTCAGCCTGTTGACACTGCTATTCTGGGCTAGCCTGCTAAAAATAGCATGTTTCTGAAGGTAGTTTGCTATTTATAGTAAATGCTTGCTTCTGATATCTCCACAACTCCAATTGACTTGAAATTCGAATGACGCACTCCTCACCACGTGACTTGCTTGTTGACACTGGCGCTTGATGTTGATTTACTATTTTTAGCCAATTCCTGAAGTGACTTACTATAAATAGTAAGTGCTCCGTTTGTCTTCAAATTTTACCAGCGGATAGCTCGAAAGATACTGATCGCGGTGGTTTACACTGGTTTTCGAAAATTCTGACTTTTTACCCCTCTTTTCGGGCCTCGAAGCTGGAAACCCTAATTCATCTTGCATGCATATCAAATGACCTATGTTTGTCTTTGTTTCTGTTGCATTGCGATCAGTTCGTGATTCTGAAGTGCTGGGAAGCGGCTGCCGGGATGCATCTGCTAAAAATAGTAAGTTGCTGAAGGAGTGATTATCTCCGCTTGCATGTCATATCACTGCGAAGCTCTCGAAAAACCCATAAAGAATATGCAGACATGCAAAGGAAACCTTGACATGCAAACCCTAAAAATAGCCTCAAAAGGCTAAACTCTGAAAGTCGTCATCTCGCTTTGCATGTTACACCATCGCTAAGGTCTCCGAAAACCTAGAAGGAAACATCTGACATGCGCTGAAAAACTCTGTATTTAAACCCTGGAATCTGCTCTAGAAGCTGAACTGCTAAAAATAGTAAGTTGTTTGTTTCAGCTCAAATTTTTCCAGTAAGCAGCTTGATGTGCTCTGAATGCAGTGTGACTGTTAAAACTTCAAGAATGCTGAAGGAACACCTGGAATTACACACTTACTAAAAATAGTAAGTTGTCAGAATCTGACGAAATTTCAGTGGAAATCTGTTGGAAGCGTACTGACACCAATGTTAATCTCAATTTTCAATTTATTTACTTCGTTTGACCCTAGATTGAGCAGGCAAGTACAAACCCTAATTTTCAGACTTGGCCAAAATTTTACGCTTAAGCTCAATGGTGGGCACGTCCCCAGAAAGACAGACGGTAGAAAAGAGACAGAAAGAGAGAGGGAGACAAAAACCAAAGCCCAAAAGACCAGAATGGAGCAAAAATTAGGGGTCCCCATTTGAATGGGGCAATGTGTGAAAAGGTCACAACAGTGGTATGTCCCCAAAAATTAGACTATGCTTATCCAATATTGGCAGAAGTCATCTTGATAATACTTAGGCTTGTTGGTTATTGATTTGGGGGAAACAAGACATTGTGAGGCCCAAGCTATATCTACATGTCTAAATATGCTCTTCATCTTTTTGGCTGATGCCACCCGAAGTGCACCATCAGATATTCCCTTAAATACCACTTTCTTACTGTTCACCTTGAACTTAAACTCCATTGTTTGAAATTTTTGCGAGTACTTAACAATAGACATCATCCATTGGATACCAAGTATAGCATAGATATCACCCAACTCCACAACATAAAAATCATCAGTGACGGTGTAGTCACCAATTGTGAATTTCAATTTTGACACCTTTGTTGAACAAGATATTTGGTAGCCATCTGCCACCATCACATTAAACCCTTCATGTCGAACCGTTTGAAGGCCTTTCTTGGCGACCAAGGCTGAATTGATAAAGTTATGAGTGGCTCTGCTATCAATTAGCACCGCTATCCTTTGTCCTTGCAATACACCATAAACTTTAAATGAATTAAACCTTGGAGTTTTGGTTAGTGGCAATTACACCATCCTTTCTTTCTTTAGGTGGGGACTCCTTTACCTTTGATGGTTCTTCCTCCATTTCATCTTTCTCGCTACTTAGATCAGATTTGTCTTCTTCATCGCTATCGGGCACAACCTCGATATAATGAACCTTCCCTTTACCAAGGCATCTATGTCCTGGTGCCCAAGGTTCTTTGCAAGTAAAACAAAGTTTCTTTCTCCTTAACTCTTGTCTGGTTTCTTCATCCATTTTGTTCCTTTTTGGCCATTCCTTTGAGAAAGGTTGTTTTGCTTGGTCTTTTTGGAATGATGATCCCTTTGATGGCATTTTGTTTTTTGTTGTACTTGAGTCCATATCCCTAGCCTTCTTAATTGCTTCTTGAAGTGTACTAGGGTTGAGGGCTTTGACCCAACCCCTTAGAGGATCCATTAGGCCATCCATGAATAGAACAACCAACCTTCTTTCAGAAATGTTGGTGAGCAATATATTCATCAATGGTTCCACTTTGCTTAAGTTGTGCCAATTCTTTGAAGTGGAGTTTAGGATCCTTGTTGTCAAACCTCTCTATTAGTTTCTCCGTGAATTCCAATGAAGTAATTTGTTCATGGCCCAAAGTGATCATGCCATGGTACCACCATTCATGAGCCACCCCGTCTAGACATAAGGCAATATATGTGATTGCTTCGTTCTCGGGCATGGGGTTGAGTTGAAAGTATGTATCAACCTTTTGAACCCACGCCCGTGGTGTGGTCTTTCCCGATCCATCAAAGTATGGTAAGCTAAGCTTACCAATCTTCATCCTTAGATTATTATAATGGTCTCTATTACCCCTATTGGGTAAATGCTTCATTCTTAGGTCCATGTAATCTCTTAGGGACATGTTGTACCCCAAATTAAATTTTTTTGCTACACTTAGATATTTTGAAGAAATGAGTAAAAATCTTGTTAAATTTGTCAAAAAGCTCAAAATTTGAGTGTCTTGCATGAGGGGCAAAAACTCAAAATTTCCAAAATCTGACGATCTGGGTCTGCTCAGAGCGACCTAATCTTCAAAATCCAGATCTCAGTTTTTCATCCCTACTTTTTAGGAAAACTGCTATTTTTAGAATTTTTCTAAAAATAGTAACTTTTTCTGGGTTTTTCTGGGTTTCTTTCAAAACGGATACTGGCAAAATTTTCTAAAAATAGAAAGTTGGTCTGTTAGGGTTCAAACTGATTTTGATTGGCTCAAAATACTTCCATATCAGGCTGGGGCAGTCAGAATCGAGAAATAATCAGTTTTGCCCTAATGGGTCTATTTTGCTTTTTCAATTTTAGAAAGCATTTTGGGAGCTTCAAAAGTCATCAATGGAGGTTAGTCAGCTGCCAGGCGCCAGATCCAACACGCAAGCACTAAGCAGAAGTTGAGTTGATGAACATGCATGAAGAATGAAGGAGGGTAAAATTTGACTAACACTGCCAGCCATGGGTGCGCCAGGTGAAGTTGGGCGCCCATCTTTTTAGGGCATTAGATGATCGAATTTGGGTTCGATGCTCTTAGGCAAAGTTATTCAGAATCTTCCTAGCTCTGCAACGAATCCAACAATGTAGTCACCAGATCATCCAGTCACTCGGAATTCAAGGTCAAACGAAGGAGTTTCAAACAGAAGACATAATGGAAATCGCGAAAATGTCTGAAAAGTTTCTAAGTCTAGGAACTTTGGGCGCCCTAGGTGCCTAGGGGCGCCCAACTTGTTGAGAAGCCTAACTTAGCAGTTAGGGTTTGCAGATGGGATCAATCTCTTTAGAATTCGGTTAGCTTCGCAGCAGATATCTTCGTTAGGGCATCCGACTAGCCAATCTCCGACAAATCCAGATCCAAGTGGAAGGTACAAAATGAAGGTTTGAATTTGAAAATGAAAATCAGAAGAAAATGGTTAAGTCTGGAGCAAATAGGCGCCCCTGGAGAGAAAGGGCACCCAAGATTTTGAGGGCTCAAATAGATGAATTTGCAGACGAAGCCCTAACGTGACTTCTTCAGAGTTGATCAGGCTCTCCAACGAGACCTTCATCGCGTTAAATGGAGTTGGCAGTCACTAGATGTAGCAAGCTGAATGGAGGGTTTGATAAGAGCTGAAAATCAAAATTCAAAAGCAATGGTGAAAATTGCAAAAAATTGACTATCTGGTGAAGTTGGGCGCCCGAGCTTTTGAAGGCCCAAATTCAACTTTTTGACAGAAGTGTCTCTAGAAGACCCCTCTTGGAATCTCCTCAGCTTCGCAACGAGCATAACCATCAGTCTATCCGACGCTTGGAACTTCAGATTTGACAGGATCGTTTGTAGAAGAGAAGTTGATAAAAAACAAGAAAATATTCTAAGTCTGGTCCAAGTAGGCGCCCCTGGAGAGAAAGGGCACCCAAGGTTTTGAAGTCTGAGATGATAGAATTTGTAAACACAGCATCTAAGATCACCTCTTCAGATTCAATTGAGCTATCCAATGCATCTGTCAGCCAGACAATCAGATCAGCATAGCTCCTGGAATCAAGATGTCATCAAAAAGTCAAAGGGAAATGAAGAAATTGAAAATCATGTAAAAATGGCTAACACTGTGAAAGTTCAGAGCCCTTGGAGGAAATAGGCTCCCATGAATTTGAAGGTCAAAACGAAGTTTTTAGCATGAAGTCCCTCCAGGGTGATCTTCTCAGAATCAATCAGCCTACGCGACTAATCATCCAGCTTGTTCATCAGATCAATTTGGAAGCCGGAGATCAGGGTGAAAGTAGGGGTTCAAAATTGTGAAAAGTTGAAAATTGTCTGAAAATGACCAACTTCCAGGGTGATCTTCTCAGAATCAATCAGCCTACGCGAATGAATCATCCAACTTGTTCATCAGATCAATTTGGAAGCCGAGATCAGGGTGAAAGTAGGGGTTCAAAATTGTGAAAAGTTGAAAATTGTTTGAAAATGACTAACTCTGGAGGAAGTTGGTGCCCCTAGCTAAGAAGGGCGCCCAACTTGTCATGACTTAGCCAAATTTTCAAAAGTTTCAAGATTGCAAGATGAAGTGAATGTCTAAGTTCGATGCATGTGAAGATTTTAGGGTTTGCATGGATAAAAACAAAAGAAAGCAAACCTATTTCAAACCCTAAGTCTATTTAATACATCTCTTCAATGCAATTTTCATTATTTTTGCAGGTGGCATCCAAAGAGGAGAAGTGGAGCAGCAAATTTGAAGTGTTATTTCAAGATTCAAAAGCTTCAACTTGCTGATTTTCAGAAATTTTTCATCAAGTTTTCAGAGCAGCAATATAAACCCTTGCTTTTTCATGTTTTTTCCATCCAGAAGATCAAAATTTTCAAGGAGAAGATCAAGGATTTCAATTTTCAGCCTTTTGGGTCTGCTCAACTCATTCTTTTGAAGAATTTTCAAGAAATTTTCTCAAGTTGCAGCAGCTGCTTTTTTTCTTTGCATGTCAGTGAAATCTTCAGTGTTTTCAAAATTTGATCATCTGGGTCCTCTCAAAACAGTCTTCTGAAGAAAACCCATATCACAGTTTTTTTAAGAAAATTTCAAATTCTAGGGTTGGCTGCTTTTTCAATCAGTCATCAGTGTTTTTCAAATTTGATCAACTGGGTCCATTTCTAATTGCATTCTGAACAAAACCCAAGTGCCAGCTTCTTCGGTGAAAAATTGAAGAAATTAGGGTTTGCTGCTTTTTCAGTCTAAATTCAAAATTTTCAAAAACGGGCGATTTGGGTTGTTTTGCAACGAAATTCTGAGCAAAACCCATATTTCCAATCTGTTGGAGGGAAAAAAACTAGCATTCTAAAAATAGTAAGTTGCTCAAAACTTGTCTGAACTTAGGTGAGTTTACAGTCATTCTTCAAGGTTTTCGAAATGGAATACACTCCTAATGATTTCAAGACCAAATCAGCCCTCTACCACGATTTTATCAAAACAGCTGAGAAGGACTTGCATCACGTCAAGCCGGTGTTTGGTCTACATGCTTTGGAGAGCGCAGGTAACACTTCAATCAAAAACTTGGGACACTCCGGACTCCTCGCAGTAGCCAGCGTCTATTCCTATTTTGGTTCAGAGCCTCGAGTTTGTAATCGCTTGCATCAAGCATTACAATCCGGCTACAAGGGAGATTCAATCAGTTGATGACAGATTGATTTGCAGTCTGAAACCTGATGTGATCGAGAGATGCTTTTCCATTCCTCCTTGGCTTGAAAGTGTCACTATCTCTAAGAGTGAATGTGAAAGGATGTGGGAAGTGCATAAGGACAAGTATAGTAAGAAGATTGCACAAAAGTGGATGAAGGAAAAACATAAAACTCTACCAAGTCACATTTCCATGATGTTAGCAAAGTTTAAGAAAGTGGCCAATGAGATCAAATTTTTCTTGAGATCAATTGCAGATGGAGAGGATATCTTAGAAAAGTGCAACTTTGCTATTGATGGTATAGATGCACCGAATTGGGACACAATTTCCAACTTTCTAGCAGATGTGATTGAAATCTAAAGCTGCTTTCTTCTAGCTTTCTTTCTATTCTCGGAACAATTCTTATCCATTCTTTGAGAAGAGAAAGAAGATAAATTGTAATAGTTGGCATTTCCTGCATTTCCTGCTTTCTTAGGTGTTAGATGTTATCTTCTTTCTAGATTTAGAAATAAAGCTTGCTTGCTGAGCAAGCCCTAGATTGTAAAAGCAAGGAGATTTTAGGGTTCCCTACTCCTCTGCTTGCCTATAAATAAGAGCCTTTGCTCATTAGTTTTCTTTAACCATGCTAGTGATAACAAAACGTTGAGCCTAAGTGCCTTCTATTTGTTATTCAGTGTTGTTCAATTGTGTTTATGATAGCAAATTGTTGAGTCTCTTTTAGCCAACAAGTAGTTGTAATTGTTGTTCTCTTTGTGTAAGAACAAGATTGCAAGCCTCTTTAGCTGCAATTTCTTGTTCCGTGCATGTGTTTAGTGTAATCTTTGTTCCAGAAGTTTGAGAAATAAAATCATGAGCCTCCTTTGCCTTGGTATAACGTCTCAAATTTCCGTTTATTGTGTTATGCTTTTATGAACTTAATTTCAGCTTACATTGAAAGTAAGTAGGTGTATGTTGGGAAAGAGTTTATTGAAGCACTTTGTCAGAGAGTCAACCTTGTTCATTTCTAATTCTCTTGCTCTGCATATTACTTGAGATATTAGAAACATCTTTAGCTTAAGTTAGTCGTAGTTGGAATTCTTAATCAGAAAATCTCAGCTGCGGCGTTTGTGTTTGATAAACCTTGTGCTCTAGCTGAAATAAAAAGATAGGCGAATTAGTTTTAATTTACTTTTTTTCACACCATCAGCAAGAGGGAGCTTCCCCTCCTAATTTGAAGAGCAGTTTTACTGTGCATAGCTGTCCGTTTCAAATTCACATTCCAAAGGTGTGAATTTAAACGCCAACAGGACATATCTGTTTGGAGTCCTTGGTCTATCCAATCTTGGCGGAACTGATCTTGCAACTCTACCAATGTTGGTGCATTGCCTTCTTGATGTTCCACTCTAGGTGGGAAAGTAGGTATCATGGGTCTAGAATTGGTTGTAGGAGTACGACGATTCGGAGTTCTATTGTTGATTGAATTGTCTTCATTGCCTCCACTATTGCCACCATGGTTGTTATTGTTATTTGTATTTATCTTGACTTGAGTCAATGTGTCCAATAATTGTGCCATCCGCTGTTGAGTAGTTTTTTGTTCTGCCATGAATTGATCCATATGATTGGTGAAGTCTATATCTCCCATGTTTCTGCCTCCTTGTTTACTACTCCAAGATCCAGAGCTGTTATTTAATGAGGAATCTTTGTGGATGCCCAAGATATTGGAGGTTGTTCTTCCCTCTGGAGCTTGGGCAGGTTCCCACTGTCTTCTTATTTCCCTATTATAGTATCTTTTCTCCCTTTCACTCATCCACCTTCACAGGCTGGCAGGTTTTACCAGCTCTGATACTAATTGTAATGTCCCTTATAGATTTTTCTTAAGGTTTGCCTTCAATTTTAATAGATAAGATGCCAAGAACCAATAATCTTAAGAGATGATACAATTGATGCACTTTTAGCTTATCTAAAGAGCAACTTAAAATGGTTAACACCAGTTGATTATTGGATATGCATATATTGATAATAATATATAATATGATGATAAAGATGCCACGTTAATATGAGACTTGAATTTCTGCTTGAAAGGGAGTCTGAAATGAATATAAATTTCAGAATGGTAATGCTGTTTCTGATTTATGACTTTAAATACATGCGCTTAGATATCAAGAGCCTAATGCCTCAACCTGATTGCTGTTTCTGATAATAACCTTATACTAGTGAATTTTTTGGCTGCTATGTCTGAATTTCCAATAATTATTCATGTGTCCATGCAAAAGGCTGGTCATGGGCTCCTTAGAGCACTTGCTTGGCTGTCCAAGAATATTAATCTGCAATCTTCGATGACGTTTGAATGAACTAAGAGTCTCCTTAAATAGCATGCGACTAGATATGATGTGAGAAGTTGTCATTTCAAATGGTGATGTCCCTTTGAATGGACATGCCCCTTTGTTAAGAAACCACTAATTGCTGCTTTTAAGACATTTAATTTCTGACTTTATTTCTTAATTGCTTAACAATTGTAATCGATGGCCGTCTTCACATATCAAATCGATGTCTATTTTCTATGCCTATTGCTGCACTTTTTTCATTATCAATCGTTGCCTTTTGGCAACATTTTCTTAGTAAATTTTATCTTTTATTTATTGCCGCCTATTATGGACCAAGATCGCTGTTTAAACTCATTGGTGCCATGGTATGATGGAATTCGAGTTCTTTCGACAGCCAAGGGGGTTATTACCACCCTTGGGCTTAGAAAGGAGAATCTACAGGCCTCCTATGGTAGCTTCTCCCCAATCTCTACATGGATTGGTTGTCGATCATAAGAGGAATGGATAAGGTAGCATGGATAGGGAAAGCAGATACAAGTTTATCCACTAAGTATGCCACTTCATGTTGGATGACTGTGTGTCTACCACTTGGGGCCAAGAGGGATGGTATATCCACTCTTGCCCTTAGAATGGATAGCTTCAGACGGACTTATCATGTTTCTTGTCCAAGTCTTGTTGTGATCAAACTTCCTATATGCATTATGGATATTGTGTAGTTTATATAGTTTGAAATAATTATATATTTTTACATGGTTTAAATAGATAAGACATTTATTATATATGTTTTGATCATATGAATTATATTTCGAATATTATCTAACATGATTGTAGGACCTAAACCTAGATCTATCTTGCTTAAAGCATTTAATTGATAAGTTATAACCCTAACTACATTAAACTTGTGATTCTAGGGCAAGATTTAGGTCAATCCCAAAAGGGGACATTACAAAAGACCCTATAGAGTGGTGGTGGAACCATGGAGGTGAAACCCTTGAATTGGAATCATTTGCAATAAGATTGCTCTCAGCAGTAGCCAGCTCTTCATCTTGTGAGAGGAATTGGAGTACTTATGGTTTTATTCATTCACTAAAGAGGAACTGATTAGGCTCAAAGAAAGCGGAGGATTTAGTGTACATTCATAGCTCATTTCACCTTTTCTCTCGTGTAGAGCTTGGGTACAAGGAGGGTCCATCAGTAAAATGGGATCAAATTTCACTTGATGGAGAAGTTGCAGCCTTGGTGGATGAATTGGTTGAAGCAGATGGCCTCAATGAATTACCTCCAATTCTACTACCAACAGAGGAACTTGAGCTTGAGAGTGATGAGTATTTGGAGAGCATCATAGTCAAGGACCTAGAAATGGATGACATAGAAGTGTAGACAATAGATATCTGATTTCTGTTTTTAATTTTTTGTATGTGTATCAGCCTATCAACATTTCTGAATTTCAATTTATAATATCAAATATGTAGAATGAACTCTTTGACTCTTTGATATTTCTGTGCTTAAAATTTAAAGTTAATGCTAAACTTTACTAGTGCTCTTGCTTTGAAAGTTCAATGTCTTGATATTTTCAGTTTTAATGTTAGCAAATTAATAAATTGTTAAATTATATAAAAAAATTGGCTGTCTCCTATTTTTCAAAAATAGACGTATCAGTACGAGTACTAGTCTCCTGTACCTGTAATAGTACTAGTCTCTTGGCAACCATGCTAAACATGGATTGAGTTTCACACAAAGACAAGATATTGTCAACTTAAGGAGATTTGTATGCTAAGCTACAAAATCCATATCATTAACTACTGCAATACAAAACCTGCAAGAACTATCAAGCAATATTCAACTGCTAAATACACAATATCACAAAATCACATAAGTGGGTGCAGTTCAGCAGCAAATAGGCATAAATTATTATTAGCTTCCAATCTAAAGGCATAAAGCACCTCGAAGTGTTTACAATGCTTTGCATTTTCAAGCTATGCAATTTTCAAGATAAATACAAAAATAAATAACTGAAGTTTTTATGTTAAAAATAGTTTGCTTGCAATCAAGACAAGCTCCAAGTACTAAATTCTCTGAAAATATACCATCTAAATCAAAAAAAGTCTGCAAACAGATTTCTGCCAAAAATATGAACTCTTCAAAATAGACTTTTTAGAAGGTCATTTGAAATTAGCCATGATCTAAAAGCAGCAGTAGCTAAAAATAGCTACTTTCAGACATCAGCTGATGAGCTTAGCACAGCAACAGCATCATCTGAGTATCCTGCATTCTCTGGAATCTGTCAATGCACTTTAGGTGGCTTTGCAGACTGAAGAAAAACTCTTGTATGTTGTAACAGCATACCTATGAATGCTCTCTAAAAGACTAAAAATCCTTCACAACTTGCTGAAACCTGCAGGATGTTATGTTGCTGTCAAAACCTACAAAAACCCTGCTGGATGTCTATAACAGGGAACAGTGGCACACAATCCTTTTCCAACCTGCTAAAATCGCTCTTGCAAATGGTGAACACTAAGAATGAGTTATCAAAATGCCAAAGTGCCTTTATGAGGGTGAAAAAGCTCTTCTGTCTTTATCTTTTGTGAAAAGTTTGCAACTGCATGATCAGGCTTGTGCTGGTGATTTAAATGGTAGCTTTTATGTTTGTGAAATTTTTGGTCAACCTCCCTTATGGTGTGTGCTTATGCCCAATATGTCCCTTTTTCAAAACTTTCAAAAATTTGATCCTTCTATATCATGACATCGCTTTTGGAGTTTTTGGACACTTTTGTGGATTTTTCGAGTTTGATCAATCTACATGATCAGGCACACCTAAGAACGAGGCTGTCCTTTTTATTTCAAATAAAACTTTACCACTACCCCATGAGTGTGCTTTTGAATTTTTGATCTTTGAAATCAGTTAACACACCTTATAACAGTGTGCTCCTAGGGAAAACTTTGAACTGTTTTTTATATTGTAATTTTTTTTACCATCTTCCTTATGTGATGCGTCTGGGCTGTTAATGTTACTTTTTTATGTTTGGCAACTTGTGACCAATCTTACATGAGGCACACTCCTTAAGCCTTGCTGCCACTTTTTGACATTTTGGAAGTTTTGGGAGCCCCTTCACATTGGTGTGCATAAAGAGTTTAAGAAGCACTTTTGGTTTTAAACAAAGTTGGTCCATCCTTCTTCCAATTGATGTGCTCCAAGGCATTTGAAGACCATTTTTTGAATTAAACACTAACTATGGGACACTCAGTTTTATTGGTACACTCCAATGCATTGATATGTCCATTTTCATTCCTTAGACCATTTTTGTAGCTTCTTTCACGTCCAAGCTTTGTTTTTTGTCTTGTTTGATGTGTTGGAAAGTGTTTGTGATTGCCAGGCACAAACATTGATTAGAGCTTACAAACAATACGATCATAAACCTGGGGCACCAGGATTTGGTCAGGACTCACTAGACAAACTTGACAATAAGTGTTGGAAATGTTGTGATTGATGTCAAAGGTGGACAATATTGTCATTGATGTCAAAAGTGTATGAATGAGGTTGTTGGCAAGATTGTTATCATTTATATCACAAAGGAATTTGCTGTCCAAGAAGAAGAAAATCACTGAAGTTGCAATGGCCAAAAACCACTAATCAATCCTCATAGTAGTGTTGGATTTATCACTTTAAATGGGCCGACCCATGAGAAATTATATTATATCTCCTTTGCATAAGGTTGCTGACTATAAGTTGGTTATAAGAATTAGTTTATATATTTTAAGGAAAATTCCTAATGCTGGTTAACTTCAAGTTAATTATGGCAGCAGTCTAATTATAATGTCTATGCAAGAGTGGCCAACTTCATTCAAGAGTTGGGGGGAATAAAAAATAGATTAAAGGCAGCAATTTATTATATTTAAACCTTTTTAATGCTGGCCAACCTGCAATTCTAGCGTCACTTTGGGAGATCAAAATAAATTGAATTTACCTTTATATGAGGCCGACCTCCTTTTGAAGGAGTGTCTCCCTTGGTGAAAAGGCACATGGAAGGTATAAATGGAAGAAGTAGGAGGAAACAATAACAAGCAATTCAATGATTTATTTATGATCAAAAAGAGCAGATTAAAAGAGATAAAAAGGGTAGAAATGAAGAGTATATCAGATTCATATTAGAGAATATATACAGCCTATGTGTGAAAGACAATTACAAATATATATGACAAATATAGGTGAAAAATAAGAGCAGATTGAAAAGAGAGAGAAAAGCAGAAATATGAAGTATAACTCAGATTTATTTTGAGTGTATATGCAGCCCATATATGAATGATAAACACAAATATACTGTTGGCATTTTAATTCGCACCTCTAGAATGAGAATTAGAAACAGATAGCTATGTGCAGTAACCTGCTCTTCAAATTCGGAGGGGAAGCTCCCTCTTTGCTGATGGTGTTCAAGAAAGTAAATTAAATCTAATTTGCCTATCTTTTTGGTTCAGCTAAGAGCACAAGGTTTATAAAAGTCAACTGCCATAGCTGAGATTTTCTGTTTAACGAATTTCAACTATGACTAACCTATGCTAAAGACGTTTCTAATTTCTCAAGTAAACGCAGAGTAAGAGAATTAGAAATGAACAAAGTTTGATTCTCTAACAAAATACTTAGATAAACCCTCCTTCCAACATACATCTACTTACTTTCAATGCAAGCTGAAATTAAAGATCATATAAGCATAACACAATAAACGGAAACTTGAGACATTATATCAGGGCAAAATAGGCACAAGACTTTATTTCTCAAATCTTTGGAACAAAAGATTACACTAAACACATGCACTGAACAAGAACTTGCAGCTAAAGGAGACTTGCAAACTTGCTCTTACACAAAGTGAATGACAACTACACAAGAACAACTTGCAAGCAAAAGAGGCTAAGCAATTTGTTATCAGAAGTACGGTTGAAAATAAATGAGCAAGGATGCTTTTATTTATAAACAAGCAGAGGAGTAGGGAACCCTAAAATCTCCTTGCTTTTACAACTAAGGCTTGCTGAGCAAGCAAGCTTTATTTCTAAAACTAAAAGAAGATAACATCTAACCACCTAAGAAAGCAGGAAAATAGGAAATGCCAACTATTACATTTTATCTTCTTTCTCTTCTTCAAAGAATAGATAAGAATTGTTCCGAGAATAGAAAGAAAGCGGAAATAAAGCTTCTAGAAGAAAGTTACTTTCGATCTCGATCACATCTGCTAAAAAGTTGGAAAATGTGTCTCTGTCAGGTGCATCAATACTATCAATAGCAAAGTTTCACTTTTCTAGGATATCCTCTCCATCTACAATCAATCTCAGGAAATCTTCGACCTCATTGACCGCTTTCTCGAACCTTGCTGACATCATGGAAATTTGACTCATGCTGCTATCACTGCCACAGACAACACTCTGAAACTGGGCTTGCACTTCGTCAAGTCTGACATAGGAACCATCATCATGATGACACCAAGCAGGGATCTCTGTAATAAACTCATTTATGAAAAAAAAGCCTCAACCACCCTTTACCTGTATGCAACAAATTCTTCGGCTATCCTCTCATAGGTTCTCACCTTGAAGATGTGACGCTCTTTCCATGCAAGGATTTGTCTCTTGTGTTCTTTGGAAATTGTTGAGCCATAAGCTATATCCAAATCTGCAATGATGATTTCATTCGTAGACTTTACTTCTGCCATTGATTGTTCAAATCCTTGTAGGCCTTGATGAAAGTCATGAGCATTATTCCTTAGCTGAAACATCTGTGCAAGGATTTATTTTCCTTTAATGATAAATCCCTCAATCCATTCTTGAGTTTGTTTCCCACATATTACAAGCTGTCTCAACTGATGATGATTAGCTGGTGTCTCTAGAACTTGGGGCAGCAACTGAGTAGCTTGAGTTGTTGTATTTCAACCTTGAGGGCTGCCTCGTTTTCTCCATCTTTGAGCACTCTTTCTTGAAGGCTTTCAGATGCAACTTTGAACAAACTCACATCCACATGTCTGTTGCTTTTGCCAAGATTAGCCTTCACCATCACGAAGTCATCTACATCCACTTCATCTCTGTTTCTATCTTCAGGAGGTGTAGTAGTCTCCATGATCATCTCACCATTAGGATTTCTCTCAAAATGAACTTGCTTCTTTGCTTTCTTCTTAGGTGCCTCCTGATAGACGTTGTCAAGATCATCAAATTTCAACTGATATGAAGGTCTTCTTCTCTTCCTTCCCAAGTAGCTCTCAAGCCAAGATGTGGTATCTCTACCTACTTCCTTGGGAGGTTCAACTGCAACTTCTTCATCTTCTTCATCCTCTATATCAATATGAATTGGTGAAGACCTTGGTAATGGTGTGGGATCATGTGTCAAAGGCACATCTTCTGTTTCTTTTGAGGCACAAACTCTTTTGGAGGGGCTTTTGCTTCAGCTATTGGCTGCTCCCATATGATTATGTTTGAGAAGTCCAACCTTCTTTTTACGTTTTTAGTTGACCTGCTGCCCTTTGCACCTTCTTGAGACTAACTTACAACTTTCCCTTTTGATTGTGCTCTAGAAGAAGAGGGAAGTGATAACTGTACCCTTGGCGGCTTTGCTGTTGGAATGGATTTCTTCCTCTTGAGGACTAGGAAAACCTTACTGTGCTTGAGGACTTGTCTTGTCCTTTCTTCAACTGAGAGGGATTCTTTGTTAGCCCAATTGACTTGTGGAAGAGGCTGATCTTCAATTCGCTTCCAAGTGTACATTGGGAGAAGTAAATCTCCATCCTCATTTGATAATCCCTCGATATCCTTTGAGAAGCAGTCTTTCATTTGATGAAGAGTGAGCCTATTGTAACTACACCTCCGCACCTCGAATTCATCTCTGCAGTTAGCCCAAAAATCTTTAAGAGTGGGCAAATGAGCATAGTTCTTCTCAAGTCGGGCAGCGAAGACACAATGAGGGTCATATGATCGTCTCTCACTGTATGGCTTGAGACCAAGTGTTGCCAACTTATCACTCATGGACTTAGAATCCATTGCTGATCTGCATGTGTAAATTTCCAGCCCAAATGGAAAACTGAAGTTGGGTTTCTTTCTATTCCTCAAGACTGTGTGGACATCATGTGCTTGCCTTAGGAATTCCATGAAAGCAACTTCATCTGATGGGTACCTTTGCAACATAAGTGCAACACTGGAGAAGCCGTAGACTTTGAGGTAGGTGAATGTAGGAAACTGTATAAACCAATTTTCCCACTCTGCTATTGCTGCCCTGGCAGTTGATGAAATACAGATGTGCAACTCATTATCCAGGTCTCACACTGTGTGTCTGAAGAAAGCCTCGTTCACCCTCTTGTAATGGTGTAATGACTTCGTGAATTCCAACTGAGGGTAGTAGTTGTAGACATGGTGTACATTTAGAGACCCCTTGGCGTTCAACCCTCTAAATTGGCCTTGGAAGGCCACTAGGTAGACTAGGTTGGAGACCATGTGGAACTCATGAATCTGGAAGTATTCAGTTATTTGTTGATGGAGGCTGTCACTGATTAAGGTTGCCCAATCATAGAACTCAGTCTTCTTCATGATGTGAGGTATAACATAGAACATCCAAGGCTGGAATTTCATAGCATCTTCTTGTCTAGTGACCCTGTTGAGCAAGGTGATCATTATAGCAATTTCATCTTTGAATTCTCCTCGCCCGATGTTCTTCGGTAGAGTCTTATGTTTTTCTTTCATCCACTTTGTGCAATCTTCTTGCTGTATTTCTCTTTATGCATATCCCATATCCTTTCACATTCTCCCTTGACGATAGTCACACTCTCAGGCCAAGGTGGAATTGAGAAGCATTTTTCAATCACATCTGGCTTCAGGCTGCAAATCAATCTTCCATCTACTGATTGAATCTCCCGAGTTGCCGGATTGTAATGCTTTATGCAAGCGATTACAAATTCCAGACTCTGCACTGAAATAGGAATGGATGCTGCTGCGAGAAGTCCAGAGTGCCCTAGGTTTCTGATTGCAGTGTTACCTGCATTCTCCAAAGCGCATAAGTCGAACACCGGCTTGATGTGATGCAAGTTAGTGTCAGCTGTTTTGATGAAGTTGTGATATAGTACTGACTTGGTCTTGAAATCATTGGGAGTGTATTCCATTATGAAAACCTTGAAAATTGCCTTTAAACTTGCCTATATTCAGACAAACTTTGCACACTTTCTAAATTTAGAATGCTTGTTTTTCTTCTTCGAACAAACAAATTTTATGAATGTTTTTTTGAGATATGGGTTTTGTTCAGAATTTTTTTATAAGAAGACCTAGATTGTCCGTTTTTGAAAATTTTAAGTGTATACTGAAAAAGCAACAAACCTTAATTTCTTCAATTTTTCACAAAAAAGCTGTGATCTAGGTTTTGTTTAGAAGAATTTTTTAAGAAGACCCAAAAGATCAAAACTTGAAAATTTTGATAATTTCTTTGACATGCAAGAAAAAAGCAGCTGCTGCAACTTGAAAAATTTCTTCAAAAATTGTTCAGAATGATGAGTTGAGAAGACTGAAATTGCTTAAAATTGAAAACTCTAACCTCCTTCAAAAATTTGATGTTCTGGATAAAAAGAAACATGAAAAAGCAAGGCCTTTGTGTGCTGGTCTGAAAGTTGATGAACTTTTGAAAATCACCAAACTTGAGCTCTTAAATCTTGAAAAGAAAAATTCTTAAGTTGTTGCTCCTCTTCAGCTTGGACGCCACTTGCAAAGAATGATGAAAATTGAATGGAAAAGGCATCTTAAATAGGTTTTAGGCTTGAGAAAATCTTGCTTTCTTTTGCTTTAATCCTCCAAACCCTAAAATTTGCTTGTGCATTGAATATAGACGTTTTATCTTCATCTTGAAATTTTGAAAATTTTGGAAAATTGGCTAAGGCATGGCAATTTTGGCGCCTTTCTTGGTTGGAGGCGCCAATCTCTTCTAGATTTAGTCATTTTTCTGAGTTTTCAACCTTTTCATGATTTTGAACCCTATTTGATCTTCAATCTCTAGCTTCCAGATTGGTCTGATTGTTGAGTTGAATGATTCGTTGCAAACCTTGATCGAATCTGACAAGATTGTTCTAGAGGAAACTTTGGCTAGAAACTTCATTTAGACATTCAAAATCATGGGCGCCCAACTTCCTCAGTGTTAACCAAGTTTCCATTCTTCAAGTTCTCTTCATTTCCCTTTGATCTTCTGATGAATTTGCGATTCTGGGAGCTAGACTGATCGGATCGACTGGCTGATAGATTCACTGGATAGCTTGACGGATTCTGAAGGGGGTCTCTTGGGAGTGATGTCTCTTGAAAGCTGCATCTGAGGGCTCAAAGGCTTGGGCTCAAAGGCTTGGGTGCCCTTGGCTAGCTAGGGCGTCCAACTTCACTAGAGTTAGAAATTTTTCTATATATTTTTTTTTACCTTGCTTTTGACTTTTGATATTTCCTTGTGTTTTTTCCTTTGTTCCGCCTTCGACATCTGATGACTGCCAACTCTAATTGACTTGCTGATTATTTCGTTGGAAAGCTTGGTCGAATCTGAAGAAGACATGTTGGTGGCTTCATTGGAAAATTCATCCATTTAGGCCCTCAAAATCTAGGGCGCCTATCTCCTTTTGGGGTGCCCAACTCCTCCAGACTTCGCCATTTTTTGCTTGATTTTCATTCTTCAGAGTTGAACCTTCATTTTATATCTTCAGCTTGATCTCAATTTGCTAGTGATTGACAAGTTTGACGATCTGACGAAGACATCCATTGTGAAGCTAACTGAATCCTGAAGAGATTGAGCTCATCTGCAAACCCTAATTGCTGAGTTTGACCTCTCAAAAGGCTGGGCGCCCCTGGGCACCTAGGGTGCCCAAAGTTCCCAGACTTAGAAATTTTTGAAGTTTTCATGGTTTGCCTTCTGTCTTCTGATTGAAACCTCCCCTTTTGATCTTGAATTACAGGTGACTGGTTGATTTGATGATTGCGCCGTCAGACTCACTGCAGAGCTAGGAAGAATCTGAACAACATTGCTTGGGAGCACGAACCCTGATTTCATCATCTAATACCTTGAAAAGTTGGGCGCCTATCTCCTTCAGGGGTGCCCATGGCTTCCAGACTTAGTTTTTATTTTACAGTTTTCGCCTTCCTCTCCTCTTTCAATGTGCTTACCTTTGCCCTTCTTCAATCTGCATGCATGTTCATTGTCATCATCTTTTGTTCAATGCTTGAATGTTGAATCTAACACTTGGCAGCTGACTGGCCTCAATTGATGGCTTCGAAGCTCCCGAAATACTTTCTGAAATTGAAAAACAAAATAAACCCACTAGGGTAAAACTGATCGTTTTTTATCTGACTGTACCAGCCTGATGAGGAAGCATTTTGAGCCAATCAAAATCTGTTTGAACCCTAACAACCAAACTTTCTATTTTTAGAAAATTTGGTCATCATCCTCTCCGAAGGAAAACTAGAAAAACCCATAAAAAGTTTACTATTTTTGGAAAGTTTCTAAAAATAACAATTTTCCTAAAAAGTAGGGATGAAAAACTGAGATCTGGGTTTTGTAGAATTGGTCGTTCTAAGCAGACCCAAATCGTCAGATTTTGAAAATTTTGAGTTTCCGTCCTGTTGTGACCTAATTCACACCTCGCCCCATTGCAAATGGGGACCCTTGTTGTTTGCCTTTTAGGGTTTTGCTTTCGCGTGCCTCGTTTTGTCTGCTCTTCGTTTGGGGGTTTTGAGTCTGATTTTGAACGGTCACCCGAGTCGAGTCAAAAATTTTTAGCCTGGATCACTGAATAAACGCCACCATCGTGCTTAGAAGGCCTAGGAGACGAAGATCGACTGTCGTTTCAGTCAAATCCGACACCTCCAAGTTTTTAGGGTTTCTCACCCCGGGCCCCCTATTTTTTAGGACCTACTTTTTTGGCACTTTTGGGCAATTCTGGGATCCCTATTTTTTAGGGTCTATTTTTGGAAAGTTGCTATTTTTGGAAAACTTCTATTTTTAGAAAGTTTCTATTTTTAGAAGGGTCACGAGTTTCAAAAATCCACTCAGAAGTTCGAAAAGATCAACGAAACTCTCAGAAAATCGATTCGAAGATTTTTTGAAATTTTGGTAAAATTCTGGAAAATCACATAAAAAGTTCAAAAAATCTGGAAAATTTGTTCAAAATTGGTGAGAAATTCTGGAAAATCACAGAGAAATCTGGTAAAGAGCACAGAAAATGGTGAATGAGATGATGAATTCATCAATAAATTGGTAAAAATTCAGGAAATCCGTCAAAAAATCTGGAAATTCATGGGAAAATCTGAACAATCATGGAGGAGACTGAAAAAGTTTGCCTAAGCATGAAGTTGACCAGCAGGTAAAAATGGAGAAAATAAGTCAATGAAGCTTCAGCTGAGATGCTTATGGCAACAGATCTGAGCAAGTTCGCTCTAGACATAGCAATGAATGGCATAAAAATCTGATCAATGGCCTGAGAAAGAGCAAAGTCCGCCCTTGTGTGGCTGGGTAAGAATGGCCAATGGCAACGAAATGCATGAACTCCGCCTTGGGTAAGAATGGAAATGGCAACAAATTTAAGGAAGTCCGCCTGGTCAAAGATGTCAATGGCCTAACAAATGGTGAAGTCCGCCCATGGAGAAGAAGAAAATGTCTAAGGCAAAGAATGAATGGCCAGACCATCAGCCAAGTCCGCCCTTAAGATAACTGTCCAATGGCAATAAAAACTAGGAAGTCCGCCCTGATGAGTGTCCAATGGCTTGACAAAGGCTGAAGTCCGCCTTAGTCTAAGTTAAAGTGGCAATCAAAGCAAGGAAGTCCGCCTATGCAAATGGCCAAACATTTCATGAAGTCCGCCCATGTTAAAGACTAAATGGGATCAGAATGAGGAAAGTCCGCCATCCAAAGTTGGCAATGGCCAACCAAAGGTCAAAGTCCGCCCTATGAAGTGGCTAAGAAACAATGCAAGTCCGCCCAGCTAGAATGGTTAATGGCATGCAACAAGCCAAAGTCCGCCCTCAGCCAAGAAGTCAATTGGCAAACATAAGGAGAAAGTCCGCCCTAGGCATAAGGTGAATGGCAAAGAAAATGTTAAAGTCCGCCTATGAAAAAGAAAGAAATTTGGCTAAGGCATAGCCAAGGAAAGCTAGAATGGCAAGCCAAGTAACAAAGTCCGCCATGTCTAGGGAAGAAAAAATTGAAATTTTTTGCCTAAGTATGTCCAAACCCCAAAGTGTCTAGAAAGATAAATAATTTTGGACAAATAAAATTGGACTTATCAAGAGAATTTGGATGAATAAAATTGGACTTGGCAAGACAAATTGTGAAAAAAAATCAAGCAAATGGCTAAATAAAATCGGACATGGCGAAAGAATTTTGGACAAGAGGCAATTTTTGGACAAAAAAATATTGGACATGGCTAGGAAAAAGTTGGACATGGCTAGAGAAAAGTCGGACGAGAAATATTTATGGCCAAATAAAGTTGGACATGGCCAAATAATTTTGGAAAACGATTAAAAAAATCATGGCCAAACCAAATTGGATGATGAAGATTATGGCGAGAAAAATTGAAAAAAATGGAAATTCGTCTAAGGCATTGGCAGAAATTTTTTTCGAAAATCAAATGGCCAAGGACAAAAATAAAACGAATGGGTTGGAATGGACACATAAAATAATTATTTTAATTATTTTAATCATTTATTTTCCAACACCAAAAAAGAGATAAGTCTTGAAAATTTCGAAATTGGAAAGAGAGAAAAAGAGTTTTGTTGGACTGTGAATGAAATTAGAAACTTTCCCGGACGAGATTATTAAGGATAGAACTTGCCATCCTGAAGCAAAGTGAAAGATGAGTTCGAACTTGATTCGAAGGAAACATTTTAAATTTGCTAAAATGATCAATCTTGTCACCTCTATAAGTGATTTCACATCTCATTTGTGCAATCATTCGATATTGAGAAGAAAAGTTGTGAGAAGAGACTTGTTTAAGGCAAAAGGTTGAGGAAATTTGCAGCAAAGTGAAGGAGATATTCTGTTATCAGCTTGCATTGTGATCGTGATCACGTCTCCAAGAAGTCACAAGGCAGATTTGTTTTGTCCATTTCATTTTTAGCATGAAGCTCCACCATTTATTTTCTTTCCAGCTTCTTGTTTTTCACGAAGTCTAATCTGATTATCAGCTGGAATATCCTTCAAACTGATTTAAATGTCGAATGCTGATTTTTCTTTCTACCTTTTCTTGCAGATCTATTTTCGAAGCAGTCAAGATGAAGTTTGCAAGCAAAGGTGTGCAAACACAATCGAAAATCAAGTCCAAGTGGGAGCACGTCATTGACACTGATCTTGGCCACGTAGATCTTGAAGACTTCCGGAAGAGAATGTACGGGACTGACGGATGTCTGCCTTCACCAATTGCCATGAGGATGATGCGCAATGGAATCGTCCATGCAGCTGGATTTCCACTAGCAAAAGAATGTCCTGAGTTGATGGCAGAATGCGCACTACATTACAATGCACAAGACAGACAGATAGAAGCTCCTGACGGAAAGGTCCTTGCTTACTTGTCCGAGCCGGCAATCCAGGAAACCTTTGGAATTCCAGTGTACAATCGAACATCCTATCGCACCAAGCAGGATGCACTCAAACTTTATCAAAGTCAGCGGGATCTCTGTGCATCCAACATAAACAAGAATTGGTTATTAAAACCAAAGCCTACTGCAAGCAAGATGCCGAAAAAATTGATCAGAACCCACTTCAAAGAGGAATATGGTGATATTGTTTTGCTACTAAACAGAATAGTAGGCAGTGCCCACGGTGCTCCTTTCGAAGAATGGATGTACTATTTTATTGATGAGATAATCACTGGAGTCAAGATGTTCAATTGGTCCAGGATGATTAGTGACAGCTTGCACGAGCAGTTGGTCAACTTTGAGGAGACCAAAACTTTGCACATGAGCTCATACATTGTATATTCACTTGCAAGATATTATAAATACCCTGGCTTGACATGCAAAGGCGTGGTTGGCAATGGCGAGGGGAAATTGAAGGTCTACGATTGCTATCCACAGCTGCAGCTGAAAGAGAAGTCTCATTTCCGGAGGGCTCATGATGCATTTTTGATGTATATCACCCGGCTTCTTCAAGGCGGAACTCACCAAAGACTCTCGCATGAAGCCAAGAGCCTGATAAGCCGGTATGGATTCTGGTTCATTCAGTATCCTAAGTTCACCTACATCAGAATCCAAGGATTTTCCGGAAATCCTTATAGGCTGCCTGTCTATCCGACTAATAAGATGGTATTGCTGGAAGTGCTGAGACAATTAGAAACGTATCAGAATATCCAAAGGCCTAAGCAGAAAGCTGCTGTTACCTTTCCGTTTTTCATCGGCAATATGGAGGAGTCATGCCCGACAGCACAAGCAGCGGAGGTTGCTCGACTGGAAATTCAACAATATCCATTCATATCATACAAATCCAGGAACAACTTCGATCCGCTCCATCACATCAAAACTGTGGACGGAGAAAGGTATAAACATCGGGTTGACTTAGAGGACTTCTGGGCCAACGCAGCCGATGAATATGACGTAAGGAGAAGGTTATGGTCAAGATTGCCATTAAGCATGATAAGGGCGACAGAGCTCTTCAAAATACCTGACCAACTGCAAGATGATGGAATATACGTGCAGCCAGGCTTCAAGGAGAATGAGCCGCTTCCACCTATAAAATGGTTTGAGCCTGAGATGGGTGATCTAGCCACTTTGATGCGCCCTGTTTTCAAGTACTCTCAGTGGTGGATAGATCGGCAGGTGGAAGTCTTAAAACAGAGAAATGTGCAATTTACCTATGAGTTGATGGGAGACACAGAGTCATGTTCTTCAAACGCCGGTGCATCTCGTGGAGATGTACCAATAGATGCTGCCAACTCAAGAAAGAGGAAAGAAGCCGATAAATCTGCAAGACAAGACAAGGGTAAAGAGATAGATGAAGGCCCTTCTCGAAAGAAGCACAAGTCTAAACCTCTTCAGTCGGCTACTTCCCGGAACATAGAAGAAATGCTTGCCATGGATAGAGAATCTTTGGAAAATGCTGGGATCCCTTCTCCAGTTGAAAATATAGAGCCAATTCAAGTAGAAGATGATGATCAACCTTCTCCAGCAAACACAGAAATCCTGGAATCGGATAATGATACGGACATTATGGATGGAGAATTCGAGGAAGGAATGATTTCCGCCCTCAAAGGCATTCAAGAGGACCCATCCGTCCAGGAGATCCAGGGTATGCAATTGGTCCAAGAAATTCCAAGTATGCCAGAAATTCAGGAAGATCAGGAAGTGCAGGACATACAGGACGACCAAGGTCAACAAGAGGACGTAATTGAACAGCCAACAATACCAGAGTGGCTGAGGGAAAGATTGAAAAGAAAGGCGCCAGTAGAGGTCCCTGAGGAGGACAATGACACAGATTTTCTGGCGAGATTAGAGCAAACTGCCCCGAGGAAGAAGGCCAAGAAATTCTCAACCATCCAGAGAGATGAAGCTGGAAATCGCACGGTACAAATTGCAATGCCTATAGCCGACAAGTTTCAAGACGAGATTGCTCCTGAGGAATATGCTATCACAACTGTAGACATAGGTCCAACATCAAAAGGGCAGGAAGTCGAAGACTTGGACAATTCCGTGGCCACCATCAAGGCCAGGTTAGAAAAAGAAGTTGCCAAGAAAAAAGAGTATAAGAAAGAAATTCAGCGCCTAAAGGACTACATCCAGCACCTGACCAAGCCACTAAACGAAGGTGAACAAGTGGCGCCTTTACCTCCAAATGCTTCACAAGAACCAAGTGCAAACTTTGAAGAGGAGTTGACAACAGCGAGGGAGGCTAAAGACTGGATGATTGGAAGGAAAGAAGATGCGTTGATATTTGCAGAAAAGTTGGCGCAAGTGAATGAACAGGCTTCCTTCATGCTTTCACGAGTTGCAGATCTTGCAGAGTCATGGAGTAGTCTTGAGGATATTCGAAGCAGGATCATCCCATGTATTCGGGAACTGAAAGGCATTTCAAAGCAGCGGTTGATTGAGGACAAGGTTATTGAAGCTGGAGCAGCGTATGACTTCAATGGATGGTATTATGCTCTAATCTCAAGAAGAGGAGTCCTCGAAAAGGTGAAGCAGGATAGTGTCAGAGTTGAAGAACAAGTAAAGGAAATACAGGGTAAAATTTATGAAATGGCTGCAAATATGCTCGATAAGGATGTTGTCAGAAAGAAACACTTGCGGCCAAAGAATTTAAGAGAACATGTGCAGAAAGTTTTCTCCACCACCGGGCCAATCATGAAGGAAGGCTTCACCAAAGTGTTCGATTTCATGGCCATCAGAAGTTCTTTCTTTTCACAGGAACCAGAATGGACGAATATTTTTGCAGAGTGTGCTGAGAACTTGGATTTGTTGGAGTACAATGTCAGCGTGCTGCCTGACATCGCCATGGAAGAGGTCGACTTGATAGTGTCCAGGTTCGCTGAACGTGAGGTTGCACAAGTGGATAAGGATGCCACTCCAGTTGTCTAGTGTTCTCTTCAGTTAACTGATTGTGGTTTTAGAAACCCTAATTAGGGTTTAGTTCCGTTTAATCTTGGCCATTGATCCTGAATCAATCTCAGCCGTTCTTTGTAATCTTGAAAAACTATATAAACCCCCCCCTCACTCTCTCATTTTTATTAGATTAGAAGGATTAGAAGATTAGAAGGTAGAGATATAGAGATTAGAGATTAAGAGTTAGAGCAGATTTGAGATAGTTAGAAATAAAGAGAGAGTTTTTATGAGATTGTTGTGAAAACACTACTTTGATAATGAAGTTCAAATGCATGAGGTGCCTTGAATACTTGATTGTTGAATAGTTGCATGGTCGCATATCTTCTTTCTCTCTTAGTAGATTTGAATTAAAATGTATGTTAGAAGAATGATTGATTGATAACGGAGATTAGTGAAACCGAGCTCATACTTTCTTTGGGTGGATGATTTCACTCAATGTGCAAAGTTAGACTGAGCTTTACTGTGGATGCTTAACTTCTGTTTTAATAATTGTTGTTCGATCTGATGGCAATTATTTATCACGTGAAAATCACAAGCACATTCCTAGAAGATTGCACTTGCTCTGCGTAGTTGTCGTTGAACGTGGCGAAATAGAGTATGGTTTATTTGGTTTCACTTAGTCTTCGTCTTCTCTTGATTTCTTAGGAGTAGCATAAAAGTCTCTAAACCCTAAATCTTTTTTCACTTTTTTTATATAAATCAAAAAATCCAAAATGGTACTGCATTTATGTCTCTGCTTTTTCGAATAACTTGCAAAATCTTACTTGTGCCCACAGCAAATCACATCCATACCACAGAGCCTATCCGCGTTCATCTTAAACATTGGAATTACCCTATGACCTCACTTGCAATCTTAGCATAGGAAGTAGTTTTTCAAGAGAGAATAGAGCGTCTGTGACACTTTGTTCTAAAATGTTTGTTGTGTCATAAAACACGCATCAACACGTCCCTCATGCAAGACATGCAAACCCCAATTTTGACCTTTGACCTTTTTGACTGTTTTGTTGGTAACAACTAACACCTCTAGAGTAAGAGTTGCTACGAACAGCCTATGTACACTCACGCAATGAGTGCTCTTCAAATTAGGAGGGGAAGCTCCCTCGTTGTGCTTTACAAAAATACCTGCAAAGGGAAATAAACTAAACTAATTCCTGTCTTTTTGTTTCAGCTGTAGAGGTACAAGGCTTTCTTGAAAACTAATACGTTGCAGCTGAGTTTCTCTGGTTTCGCAGATTCACTAACTACAACTAAACTTAATAACTTAAATTCTATCCAGTTCCCTCAAGAAAACAGAGCATGAGGAAACGGAGCAAGGTTATGACTATCAGACGATAAACGCATTCAGATTCTCTACTTGAAGGCAAGGTGGCGCAACTATTATCTCAATCTGAACAAGTTTATTGGCACAAAACAGATTTAAGAATTTACCATGATAATCTTTATGAAACCCTATGTGGCATAACACTTGATTATAATAGTAAAGACTCGCAAAACAGATTTATCATCACAATCTTATGAAACCCTATGTGGCATAACACTCGATTAAAATGATAAAAGATTCACAAAACAGATTTATCTAAACTATGGAAAGAATCCACTATCACAATTGCATGAAACCCTATGTGGCATAACAATTAACTGTAATAGCAAAGACGCATGAACAAATACCAAAAGAGCAATATTGAGGGCAAGGTAGGCGCAGCATATATTTCTCTCTCAAGCAAAAGTTAATTACAAATGAGCAAAAGCTCTTATTTATATACATCAAGGTGTAGGTAACCCTAAAATCACCTTGAGTTCACTACAGTTCTTGCAATGCATGCAAGTTATGCGCCAAACCCTAATGAAGTAAACTATACAGTTAACTGGAAAGCTACCATCAGTTAATGGTACAAATAACCTAAATGGACCATGTGCAAGCATGCACGTCCTTATTTAAAGCAAAGTTAACTGGCCACTACCTTCAGTTAACTGGAAACCCTAACCCTAACTCTTGTGTTGATAATTCCAAGGATGAGATAAGCATGTGTTAAGTCAGCAAGTGAACTGAAGACTGAAGTCAAGTTAACTGCTGCTCAGGACTCAACCCTCGAAATTAACTGCACGTTCGAACTGGCAGATCACTCCATGTCAACTCGGTCTAACACTTCGACCAAGAACTCATCGATCTCTCTGTCATCTGGCACTTTGACACTGCTCAAAACAACAGTCTGTCTCTTTAGTTCTCTGCCACTTTCTGTAATTATATGCATGCCATCTTTACATTCTTCAGTCGCCTTTCTCAAACTGGCTGGAATCACTGAAACATTCTCCAACTTGGGCGCCATAGGTTCACCTTCAAGGCTGTCACAAATCAGTTTCTCGAACTCTGCTTGTACTTTGTCCAACTCGACATACGTACCATCTTCCAGAAGATAATGACACGGAATCTGAACAACAAAACCGCTGACAAGTGCAAGTACTCCAATCACATCATCCTTGAGTGAAAACAATTTGGCAGAGATCTTCTCACATATTTCTGTTCTGAGAAGGTGCTGCTCTCTCCAAGTAAAAACTTTCTCTTGATCCTCGACCACTTCCAAAGCATCATATGCAACTGATAACTGAGATACCAGAACCCGATCCTTTGCCAAATTCTCTGCAACTGCAATCTCCAACAATTGAATACCCTGACGGAGTTTATGTGCCTCACTCCTCAACTGATACAAATCTGCAAGAAGAGTTATACCAGCAGCAACTAAACTTTCAATCCAGTTGTCCAAAAGTCTGCCATGACTTACTAATTGATCCAATTTTCGCTGTTCTGCAGGTATACTCTGAGGAAGAACAGATGCTCTACTCGAATTCCCATGAACAAGATCAGAAATGTATCGACGAAGTTGACCAATTTCAGCTTTAAGTAATGCCTTATCTTCTCCATCTTTGGTGATACGCTCTTCAAGATTATTGGTAACAATCTTAAGAAGAGTTACATCTGTCTCTCGTGTAGTCCTGCCAAGATTAGCCTTAGTAAATGTAAAATCACCAACCTCGACTTCATCTAAGCTTTTACCCTCTGGAGGAACTGCAACTTCAATAACAATCTCGGATTCAGGAGTCTTCTCAATGTGCACCTGTTTCTTTATCTTCTTGTTTGACCTTCTCTGATAAGGTTCACCGAACTTAGATAAATCAAGGTTGTACGATGGTTCACGCCTCTGTCTCCCTAAAGACTTCTCGAGCCAACAAGACTGAACAATATTCTCAATTCGCGGAGAGACTATCCCTGATGTATCAACCTGTGGTGGTTCAGGTGTCTCCGATCCAGCCTGAATTGGTGTCTCAGGCTCAGAATCTATGTCAATGGGCTGCACGTGAGGCGAACTAGGAGGTGAAACGTGAGGCTCAGCCTGAATGACTGTCTCTACTGGAACCTCAGGAACATGTTCAATTTGTTTCTGCTTCCTCTTACCAGTAGCCCTTTTCCCCGTGTTTCCACTAAGTCTAACCCCTTCAGGAGGTATAATAATGGCCTTGACTCTAGGTCTTGCTCTAGAAGTAGAAGGCAACGAAGAGAAACCCTTTGGCGGCTCTGCTACAGGAACTGACTTCCGTGTCCGTTTGCTCTCCAAGAATAACTTGCTAGTCTTGATAACTGATCTGGAAACCTCTTCGATAGAAGTATTCTCCTTGGCATACCAATCAGGTGAGCGAAGTGGCTGCCGAGCAACTTGATCCTTAACATAAGAATTGAGAAGAACTTCTCCATCATCATTGGATAGACCATCAACATCTTCTGATAGGTAATCAGAGAGCTGACCAATAGTGAGTCTACAGTAGTGACGACGACGGACCTCGAATTCATCTTCACAATTTGCCCAGAAATCTTCAAGTGCTGGCGCATGTGCAATCCCTCGCTCTAACCGATTTGCATAATGTCCAAGAGGATCATAGGAACGCCTCTCAGTATAAGGCTTGAGTTTGAACCTTTCAATCTCAGTAGACATATGCCTGGCATCTGTTGTAGCATCACATGTGAAAATTCCCAATGCGAATGGAAAATTAGCTGCAGTCTTATGACGACTACGAAGAAAGAAATGAACGTGCTGCATCTGTCTGAGGAACTCCATAAAAATGAGCTTATCTGAAGGGTATCTCGGTAACATCAGGGGCTTTCCAACATACCCATAAACACGAAGGTATGTGAAAGTAGGAAACTGTATGAACCAATCTGCCCAAGTCTCCATCGCTGATTTGGCCTCGGCTGAAATACGAATGTGCATCTCGTCATCAAGATCTCTCACGGTTCTCATAGAAAAGTGATCATTTACTACTTGAAAGTCTTGCTCGGATTGAGAAAACTCCAACTGAGGATAGTACTCATGAACATGCTGAACACCGAGAGTGCCATTAGTTTTAAGAAACCTGTAGCTACCTTGAAATGCAACCAAGTAGACCAAATAGGATATCATATGAAACTCATGATACTTGAGAAAGTTAGTAATTTGCTGATGTAAGCAATCACTAATCAACATAGCCCAATCAAAACGCTCTGTACCATCAAGAATTCTGGTAATCAAGTAAAACATCCATGAACGGAAAGTGCTAGCATCTGATTGACCGGTAACTCGGTTGAGTAAAGTTATCAAAACAGCAACTTCCTCTTTGAATTCTCCACGACCAACCTTCTTAGGCAAGTTAGTTTTCTGCACTGTTAACCATTTCTGAGCAACTTTTCTCTGTGAACGTTGTTGATCAGCATTCCATATCTTCTCACAAGCTTCAAGAACCACAGTAAAGTTATCTGAACGAGGAGGAATAGCAAAACATTTCTCTATGTCCTTCGGTTTGAGACTGCAAACAACTCTTCCATCTACTGATCTGATCTGTCGTGAAGACGAGTCATAATGCTTGATGCAAGCAAGTACAAACTCAAGATCGAAGATAGAAACAGGAATGGATGCCGCTGCCAGCAACCCAGAACGCTCAAGATTCCTCAACGAATTGCTACCAACATTCTCCAAACTGCTCAGATTGACCACTGGATAAACATGATTCAGGTCTGTATCTGACGTTTTGATGAAATTATGTGTAAGGGCTGATTTCACCTTGTAATCAATAAGATTGAACTGCATTTTGAAAATGATGACTTTTGACTGTAAAGTCGAATATATTTGGAGAACTTTCTGAAAACCTCTGGACAAAGCTAAAAATAGCCTCTGACGAAAGAAATTTTCGAAGTTTTTCTGGAACATGGGTTTTGTGCACGACTGAATTCTGAACAAACCCAGATAGCTAGATTCTCGAAAAAATGTGTTTCAAGCCCACATGCAAAGAGATTCTCGGAAAAAGGCACAGAGCTTCAGAATGAAGGCAAGGGGCGATTTTCTCGAAAAAAATCTAAGACGTGGGTCTCGCTGCAAATGCTGAAATATGCGAACCCTAATGATCAGATTCTGAATGTGTATTGAATTTCTTTGACATGCGAAGAAAGTACCTAAGGTGAGAAATAGAAGAAATAAGACAGAAGATAGAAAGTTTTGCTTGTTTGCTTCTGAAAAATCTGCAAATCTCTCCTCTGGAATTTGATAAAACCTGCATGCAAATTGAAAATAAAGTCTAGAATCGCCTTCCTCTGAACAATCTGAACTCGTTGCTTCGAAGAACGCTGAAAACGGACCCCTGAATCACCTTAAGCTTGCTGGTCGCTCAAAAAGAATAAGAGCTTCAGAGCAAAAGATGATGATATAATGGACGCCATGCTTGAAATATATAGATTTTCATCATAAAAAATTCGCACTAAGCAAAGAATGCTTGAAAAGTGCGCTTGGCTTCTAATTGGACCCCATTTTAGTTAACTAAAACTCGAAGAAGCTAAATAAATGGCCATGCATTAGGGTTACCCTTTCAAATCTTCAGTTCAACTCAACCATGCGACTTTAGCTTCAGTTAACAATCTTTATCAAGTTCGCCAACTTCAAATTTGCTTTGGATTCATCAAATTTAACCTAAGGCGACCCTTTTGATAACTTCAGTTAGCAATCTTGAATGAGATGAGGAATTCGCCATCTTCATGCAATAAATATGTTCTAAAAATAGCGACCCTTTTGGAACTTCAGTTGGCCTTCAAGAATGCGCCAACTTCACATGCTTTAATCAATAAAATCTAAATATAGCAACCCTTTTGGAACTAAAGTTGCCATTCCTTGAAAAGTGCGTATCTTCACAAAATATGCTTCATTATTCAAACCTAAATATGGCGACCCTTTTCATGACTGAAGTTAACAACTTCATGCGCCATACTTCACAAATCTAATGCTTCATGCTTCACAAATTAATGCTTCATCAAAATATGGCGTCCCTTTTTGAACTTCAGTTGACACTTAATGAAGCGCCATCTTCACTAAAAACTTCACAACTACAACCAAATTCGCCATGCATGTGAACTTTAGTTGACATTCAGTGATAATCTTCAGTTAAGTGAACATGCAATCAAGTTAACTTGACATGCAAGATAGTTAACTGAACATGCAAACTAGTTAACGCGACATGCAAACTGAAAGATCACTCCACATGCCAATATATGAACTGAAGATGACAACCCAGAAATCGTTTAGTCTAACTGCAGTCAGAACTCCAGTTAAGGCGTCCATTCAACTCGCTTTCGAAAATTCAACTTTGACCTCTTAAGGCGAATTCCAGACTTAGCCAAATTTCATGAAAATTTAGGTTAAAACCTCTGCCGGGACCTCTGTTCATCCTCGACACCGATTGACTGACTTCTCCGATTAGCGGCGACAGTGCATTGCAAAGCTTAGTAAAACTGATCAAAAGATATCTTGAGACTATGTCATAAAACTGCATCTGAAGGCTCAAAAATCCAAGCGCCTTTTTCCAAAAGCTGCGCTTTTTCTCAGACTTAGTCAAATTTTGACTTCTGCATTTCGCATTTAAATAAAAATAACTTTCATTTTATTTTTCAGGACTTCGGATCGAACTCTGTGTAGCTGACATCATTCTGCACAACAGCTGCAAAGGCACATTTCCCAAGAAAACAACATCTGAGGGGTGAAAAACTAGGGCGCCTTTTTGAAAAGCTGCTCTTTTCATCCCAGACTTAGCCATTTCAGGAACTGGCTAGAATATCACAAAAACCTTGACTGCAAGCTGCTGAGGCATCTCACGAACTGACGGAGATAGGCAACGGAAAGCTGAGCATAATACGGACACATTGAATATCTGGTATCATCAGAAAGAAAGCATTAAAGGCTTGAAAAGCTTAGGCGCCTTTCCCAAAATGTGCTCTTTTGCTTTTTCTTCTGACGTTCTGACTAAGATTTGACCCTACGTTTGACCTCAAGTTCAGACACTTCAGCAACTCAGATTCACCCACTGACGGATGCGTTGCGAAGCTCGAACAAAAATGAGATAAACATCTTGGGTGGCATTTAGCCAAGAACCTTCATTTGGCACCTCAAAAAGATGGGCGCCATTCCCAAAAGCTGCGCTTTTTACCAGTGTTAGCCAATTCTCGCCTTCGCCTCGTTTTGCGCTGTATCCACCACAACTTGCTCGAAACAGGTTCGTTCGACAGGCTTGATAGCTCACTGCGAAGCTGACGTGATGCCGAACAAATGTCTGCTGGAGGTGACAAACCCTAAAAACAGGATCTGAGCCCCTAAAAGATAGGGCGCCAATTTGAAAATGTGCTTCCCTCTCCAGAGATAGAAAATTTTGATGATTCCCGTTCAGATTTTCACTTTTCTTAAATCTTTTCAGCAACAGACTGACATGACACTGACACCAACTCCATATCTGAAAACCCCAAAAACGACCATTTGACAACACTTTAACAAGATCAAAACTCAATTAAGCAAAATGCCTTAGTGAAGCAAAAATTTTGGTTTTGGGTACAACAGTTTTGACAAGACTTTTACTCATTTCTGCAAAATGCCTAAGTGTAGCAAAATTTTTAATTTGGGGTACAACATATACATGATGAATATATGTGAAGATTAGAAGCAGAAAATTATGTGACAATAATGCGATGATTATGATTAGTTGTGTGAAAAGAATTGGTGCATAGATGTGGTATATGCAGCCCATATATGAATAATAAACACAAATATACATGATGAATATATGTGAAGATTAGAAGCAAAAAATCATGTGATTATAATGCCATGATTATGATTAGTTGTGTGAAAAGAATTGGTGGATAGATGTGGTATATGCAGCGCATATATGAATGATAAACACAAATATACCTGATGAATATATGTGAAGATTAGTAGCAGAAAATTATGTGACAATAATGCCATGATTATGATTAGTTGTGTGAAAAGAACTGGTGCATAGATGTCATCAGATTTGGAAGGAAGATTGTGCATGACAGTAATCAGATTTGTGAAAGAAGGTTATTGTGTGGATAGTGATCAGATTTGGAAGGAGGACATTGTGTGAGTTCTAATCAGATTTGCTAGAGGAAGATCTTGTGAAGAAGAATACTATATCAGCCATTGAAGGATAAATAGGTTGGAGCCTATCAAATAGGGGTTGGAGCCTCTTGCTGGGTCGGAGCTCAGTTTGTGTGGGGGTTGGAGTCTATTAAATAGAGGTTGGAACCTCTTGCTGAGTTGGAGCTGAGTTTGTGTAGAAATTGGAGACTTTAATAATAGGTTGGACCAATATTTTGTCGTTGTTTTCTCCCGCAAGGGTTTCCACTTTCCATGTAAAATCGTGTGTTGTCTTTGTGTTCTTAATTGCTAGATCTTACATGAATCTTACATGAATGCTGTTATTGTGATTGGTTAAGTTTTGAAAAGTGAAAGACTGTTAGATACTGATTCACCCCCCCTCTCAGTATCACCGTGTGCTCATCAATAAGTTTCAGTATTTTTAGGATTTGGTCAGGACTCACTAGACAAACTTGACAATAAGTTACAGTATTTCAACATGAAAGATGACTCTATACGATTATTTTTGTATGGCTCCAACATATGGCATTGCTCAGTTGAGCATGAAATGTCTAGAAAAGAGATGAAATTTGAAATATTTGATAGATGGTAATAGTGTAAGATTCTATGTTCCTTTATTCAAGATCATAACTATGCAGAAAATTGTAAAGCAGGTTTGATCACATTATTATTTAAAAATGAGAAAACACAGTTCCATATAAACTGAACATTAAATGGCAATGTTGTGTCCTTAATGAAATTTGTATGCATGTATGTGCGTTTCAGCACCTGTACTCACATAGGGCTTTGGCTATATAGTCAGTTTTTTGGGCACACAGAAGCAACAGATTCTAACTTCTGTCTTATACATCTTATAACACGAGGTCAAGTTGATACTTTTGTGCGTTTGCATAAATTGTCTCTCTGTCTCATACTGTTTCTTACTCATTGTTTTTTATGCAGAGCTCAACTTTGTCATATCTGTAAGATTTCTTGATATGCTTGTATACTGATGTTTGATATTCTTACTGTAGAGCCGATTCTGCAGCCGTAGCTATCACAACAACTGATCTTGTTAGCAAAAGTGTAGCCCTTGAGACTCAGGTGCAGAGTGATTTTGTAGTGCGTTTAATACTTCCTTGGAGAAGTAATTGCTCTTTGTTATACAAGAAAGTGGACTTTATTTTTTCTGTCAAACAAAGTGTGCTCATTTTGGACTCCAATTGATCAAATCCTTATTTTCTCACCATTTTTGATTATAGATAGGAGGGGCAACTGTGAGAATTGGAGGCATTGCAAAAGGTTCAGGAATGATTCATCCAAACTTGGCTACGATGCTCAGTGTATCTCTCTCTCTCTCTCTCTCACACACACACACACACACAAAGGCACAGATCATCATAAACACATTAACATGCTACATGCCATTACTGTGCACAATTAAACAGCACGAGAAATTTGTGATTTTTGCAGTATGAGTGTACATTATTCTTTGGAGATAACATTTTTAGCTTTACATTAAAATATATTTGTTTTACTTTTCTTGTTCTTCTAGGTTATAACTTCAGATGCAGTGGTTTCAGCAGATGTATGGAGGAAAATGGTCTCAACATCAGTGAAGAGAAGCTTCAATCAAATTACTGTAAGTTATTATGAGAAAATGTTTATATCACTTTGCATCTATTAGTTAATGCAATTTCTTCAAACATTCTGGATAAAAGTTCAACATCAATATTGAGTGGTAGCATAATTGGAAAACAAGGAATATTATAATGCATGTTTTAAACAACATCCTCATTGACATGAGATTAACTCTAAAAACATTGATCATGGAAGTATTTGTAGTCTAAGGCTGGAAATGTAAAATACTTTTTGCAATGCTTTCATGTAGAGTTTGTGGATCCTTTTGTTCTTCCTTAAAATGTTACCTAAAGAGCATAGAATTTCTCAGTATATAAGAGGCTATGTTGTCATGACATAGCTTTTACACGTTTTGGTCCATAAGAACATACATAAAGTGGATTTTATGCATTGAGAATGGCTCAATTACATGACCACCTTTTTCTTTTGTCTTTTTTTTTTCCCTATGCATTATACTTTGAATTTTAGAGCACAGAGTCCAGAGATGTTTTCTTTATATCCTAACAGGGTGGCAGGTTCATTTGTCGCCTATTAATATGATGATTGAGTTGCAACATATCATATGTTTGAGACTTGCAACAGATCAGATTTGATATCATGTGATACAAAAATTTTGTTTCTCTTGCAGGTTGATGGAGACTCAAGTACAAATGACACACTTATTGCATTGGCTAGTGGTGCATCTAGAGCCAAGGAAATAACTTCTCTTGAAAATTCAGAAGCCAATCAGCTACAAGCAGCGCTTGATGCTGTATGTGTCATACTTATCCTTTTTTAACATTTCATATGTTTTCCTAGGATAATTTCCAGAAGGTTGCCTATGGTACTATCATGGTAATTGATGTATATGTGAGTTCATCTTTTCAGTGAAGTCGCTCATGGGACTATATATCACAAACCGATATACAATAGCCTTACTTAATCTATTGTTATTCATAGTTTATGAACCCAAATAACCAATATTTCTTTGAGTTTCAGGGATAGGTATGGAGGTGGTGAGGATATGGCAAAATTTATATATAAATTTATAGCTTTTCAATTGAACAATTGAACTTTTGAAAAGTATTGAACATTCTAAATAGCTGAAATTCAAATAACAATAACATTTATGATATTGAACAATCAACATTCAACATTGTCCATTGAAAATTGAAATCCAAAATTGAGTAAAACATCGAAATATGAATATTTAATTTCATTCTACTAACAATAAATTCAGCTGAGTCCTGCTTCACATTGGTTTGGCATGGCTGAAGAGTCAAGCTCAAGAAATTTCTTGAATATAACTCCAGTAAAAGAAAATGACATTTGAAAGGATAGATAATTTTAAAAATTTTCAAAATAACTTTTTCCCCCTAAGTTTATTATTGACTAGTGAGAATTTTCACAAATTGTTGCAGTACTTGCAAGATAATGACTAAAACCACTAGATTGACTGAACTTTTATAGTTTTGACTGACTCTAATGTGTTTGAACCAGACCTGCTCATTTGTACATCTCTTAGGAAGAACTCACGAGTACCTGGGAAATACTTGTAACTCATGTAACTATGGTAAAATGGTCCCAAGATTATTGGATTTAACTTAATATATACAAGTATAAAAACATTTTTTCAGCATGGACCTATTGTTGCAACTTGCACCTAAACTAAGAAATTCATATAGTTATTTTTCTAGTCAAAACATTGCTCATTTCTCATCCAATATGTCATTGCGGAATCCTTGTCTCCCATGTTAATGAATGCCATGCTTTCAAGCTTTAATTAGTGTTCTTGTATAGCCAATAGAAGATATTTTCCAATATATCAAATGAAAGATTGGAGCTTGGCTGCAAGAGAAAGGGAAAAAATGCTCCAAGGTAGGAAAATGGGCATCCTCATGTATTGATGAGCCAATACAAAGGCAGGACATAAGTATTTGTAAGAGACCGGGTGTCTCTCAACCCCGATTTATGCTAAGAATGCAATTGGTTTTTTTTTTTGTAATTGCTGGTTTTCTGAGTGTTTTGTATTTTTTTGTAGTTTTTGCAATATATTGAAAGGATGCGATTTTGCATAAAAGAGATTCTAGAATATATAGAAAAATAAAGAATACTGATTCTTGAGCAAATTGACTTCTAAACTGATTCCAATGATTTTTATTGGCTTTCTGAATGTTTACAACACTGGAATGATAACATGCAATCAAAAAGGCAACACTAATTAATTTCAAAAACCTGGTTTATTCGCAGCCATGAGATAAATAGATGAAAGGCTCGATCTATTTGTGAATTAATGATTTCCCAGCCAAAGATGGACGCCAAATGCTTGAGATTGATATGCGCCCAAAGTAGAAGTAGAATCGCCTGAAAAAGCAAGGCGTTTTTGTCCAGAAGAAAGAAGACGTCTTGCCAGCTGTGGTACGGCCTGACAGCAGCAACAAAGACAGCCGTACACTTCTTGAAATTCGTGCCAGATGATAGATTTGACCAGCCGCCCGTGGAAATCCCTTCTCTGATGAAAGTCGACCCAAACTCTGAATATAAACTCCAAAATATGCTCAAATATGACTCTTGTGTGGAGCCATTCTATTGACAAGCTTCAACTAGTATTGCACAGTCTCAGTATGTCTGATTTTGAAGAGGGAACGTTCTCCAAAACCCAATGATTTGCAGAAACCCTTGTTTCACAAACCCCAATGCTCTCAGAGAGAAAAATAGACAAATTAGAATAATCATAACATAATGAGTTCGATTTGTCTTTGTGAAATATATATCTCTTCTCAATAAGTCGACCCCTTCTCAAAAAGGCAAATAATGAGCATATAAAATATTAATTAAATCGCCCTTTTTTGACTTAGGCAAAATAGTTAAATAATGGCGTCCCCTTTTGATGAGTAATAAAATACTCATTTAATAATTATTTATCGCTTTATTATAAAGTATTAATACTTTATAATTTGCCATTAAATAATTACTTTATTTTTTCATTAAAGTGACTTTATATTATAAAGTCAAATTAATAAACTTTTAATGATTATCAAATGCCCCAATAATCACTGTTTGCTCATCAATTCATCAAACTGGGTTGAAACTGAGTTGACCAACTGAACCAGGTGCCCTGCTAGAAATAGTAACTCCTGTCTACCTGACTTACTATAAATAGTAAGTATCTATAAATCACTCTGGAAGTGTTTGCCAAGGCCCAAACCTGAATCAACTGAAGGAGTAATGTTCCCAAACGTTGGATAACTGCCAAAATAACCCTCTAAACATCATTTGTCAGCCTACGAGGGTCTGAATGATAGGCTAACCCCCTGAATCAACTGTACTGCCTAAATCAAAAAGTGGCAAACACTCCCAATAAGTGCGCCAATATTTCGAGGAACCCAAATTCAGTGAAACATGGTAAAAAATGGCCATTCAGATCATTGGAGTACCTTTATGACGGGTTGTCAAAATTTGAATTTTGTAAAAGAAGATATAGACCATAGTTGGAAAACTTGGACTCTGACAGTACTCGGCAAAAATTCAGCAAAACTTGGCACCTTAAAAAACTTAAATTTTTGAAGAAAACATAATTTTTTGAAAAATTATAAATTTTATGCAAAATATAGCTACAAAAATGAATCAAATGAGTTTGGTGGGGGTTTGGGGGAAACACCCCTAGCGGTGTGTGGGGATTGGAGGGTAGCGCTCCTCATGGGGGTTTGGGGGCAACGCTTGTCATGTCCCCAAAATTGTAACACTAAGATATAAATCATCAAAATGCAAACATTGCAATGAAAATAAATAAATGAAATACACTATAATTATAATTATAATAATATAAATATTAAATACAAAATAAATATATACCACATCAATCTAAAATATATAAATATAAAATAATAATATAATAATAATAACTGATATAAAAATAGAATATATTTAAATACATATTGAAAATAGACACAAAAATAGGGGCAGCGATCTGTTCATGCCAGCGCTAGACTTTAATAAGGCAGACCCTTATATCAAATGCAAAAGAAAAAAGAGAACAGATGAATCAGCATGGGCAGCGGCTAAGTAATATGGGAAGCAACAAAAGTTAAAAACAGCGATCAAGGAGACTATAATTATCGGACACTACAATGTGCAGAATTTAGTTAATAAAGGCAGCAGATACTATTAATAAACAACGATCAGCACCTTAACAAATAGTCACGTCCTTATGAAGGGTTGACTGCTCTAAAGGATGCCTCTTTTGGTGAAAGGGCATACAAAGAATATAAAAGTAGAAAAGAATGAATAGGGAGGAAAAGGGGACGATTTAAGCACAGATCTATGGAACAGCGAATAAGGATAGAAATAGGAGGAGTATTTCCTGAGTGTAGCGCAGATACATTAATATGATATACATAGATTTGGAAGAAGAAATATGTGGGAAGGAGTTGACTCAAGAATAGATAAATGCAGATAAACGGTAAATCAATAAGGGAAGTAAGCTGAATATAATTACATATCTATATATATAAATTCATATAAAGTGATCATTGGAAGATTGAAATCAATTAGGAATATATATATATATATATATATATATATATATATATAATGCTTGTAGCAATTATTGAGCCTTATAAGTAATTATGATGCTTGATATAAGTATGAATGATAGATTCTTATTTGTTTGATCTACACTAATGATATCTTATGAGGGTTAAGAATAGATTGATTAAGGAAAAGAAACATACAGACTAGGAAACAAAGGAGAATTCTATCTAGTTCATCACCACAGATTGCTATTATTAGATATATCCTATATTCAGGTGTATTTTCTGCAAATCATTGTTTGCATATGTATGCATATTGCCTATATGATAATAAGAATATTTAATGAATGATTTCTTGTGATAGAATATGTGATGTGCGTGATTGTCTGAAATCCATCTTGTAGGATGGGCCTGGGGTGGAGTGGTAGATAGGCTAAGTAAGGGAACTTATGCAAAGAGCCAACATAGCCCACTTACGACCCCCGCCCAATTCCACAAGATGACAAGTGTCTTCAGGGAGTTGAGACATTGATGAGGAAAGCAGATACAAGTCGCCCAGGGGGGTGGGGCTATGGTATACACCCTCTTAGGCTTGGTATATGGCTTTGGGCGGACCCATCATGTCCCTTCTCTCAAAATCTCTATATGTGTGCATCGTTGATAATCTATGATGTGATGCAATTGTCCGACTCTCATAAGCTATATATATATATATATATACAAACCCAAGATTGCATTATTGAAGAGATATTTTAATTGGTAAGTCGAATCCTAACCCTAGTTGCTGCAATTGGTGTTCAGTAGGCAAATTCTAGGGCAAATTAGGAGAGGGACATTACAACACCCCTCATGGGAGTCTAGGGGCAATGCCCCTAGTGGGGTTGAGGGGCAACACCCCTTGTGGGGGTTTTGGGGCAATGCCCCTTGTGGGGTTGAGGGGTAGAGCCCCTACCACCAAGCCCAAATTAAGCCCTTTAAGGCCTTCGAAAGCACACAAAACTTCATCTTGCACACCATTTTCACAATTTTATCAAGGAAGAAATTAGGTATTTGACACATTTTTGTTAAAATTATTTGCTCTCCAATTACTGCCTAAGAAAGTGTGGGGCATTCATGCATTTATAGGGAGAAATTGTGAATTTTTTGACTATTTTTTCCATGTTTTTTCTTCATTTTTTCTGTATTTTGCATTTTTTATGCATATGGCGAGTACTATTGTCAAACTGGCCAAGATTTTGGTGAGTACTTGCTAGAAACCCGGTGAGTTTGACTGGCAAGTTAATTCGCGAGTTAACCCGATCGGGTTCAAATGTGGCGAGTACTTGTTGACTCGGACAATGCTCTCCAAGTTTTTCAACAATGATATAGATCATTGGCATTTGCTACTATGAAGAAATGTCAAAAGGGGCTAAAGCATTCAAAGTTAGTCCTCATAGACTTGTGGTACACACTCCAATACAAAGATAGGTCAAAGTTTGTAATCATAAAAATGGGTCATCTAGTTTTCCCATGTGCTCCTTAAAACAATATCTAGTGTGTGAAAGTGAGGAAATAAGCACACAAGACCACTAGCATGTGTTGAAGCAAGATAGGACTAGAAATTGTGAGCTTAAAATGACAAGGTAACATACACTTAGACATGAGATTGTCAAAATTTAAGCCAAAAGTTCAAAACACAAAAAATGATAGATTGTAGGTGTGCGCTAGAGTGAAGGAGTGTCAAGTGGGAGTAAAATCCAAAAGTAGACAAAGAGACCAAGGGTGTATGCTCACAAGTGTTTTTGCCAGTTTTACAACATAGAAGAGCACCCTTATGCTTGGAGTACATCATGTTGCCAAGTTTTGTGTAAAGACAAAAGAACCTAATGCTTGTTGGAAAAATATTGTCATTGATGTCAAAGGCGGTTTGTTGGCATTTTGCAAGTGTCTTGGTGGCCCCAAAATAAATTTAATTTATTCTAATGCTGGTCGCACCCCTTGGAAATTAGAAAGTAAAAATGAAATGAAATGAAATTTTTTAAGGCTGACCCTCCTCATGTTGGCACCCCATTTTGGGGATTTAAAAAAAAAATGAATTAAATTTAATGCTTGCTGTTGGGACGACCCTATCTAGCTGCCCAAATTTGAAGATGAAGAGTTGCCTTTAAAATGGAAAGTTGCATCATTTTGAAATGGTATGTTGTTTCATGAAATCACCCTCTTTGGTGAAGATATTTGAAGAGGTTGAAAGGAGTTTTTGAAAGCAAGTAATTCATTGAATATCATTCGAATAAATAGCAGATTTAAAAGGCATATATATGCAGTTTTTTTAAAGATATATGAGCAGAATTATGAGAGATACTTGAGCAGATATATGAGCAAATTTATGGCAAATTTTTGTAAGATATTTAAAGCAAATTTGTGAGCAAGTTGTTGAGCAGCATATTGGAACAGATCTGATAAGAAGTTTCACATAGTTATAAATTGTTCATTTGGAGGTTGGTGCCTCCTAACCAAGGATATTGGGAGGTTGGTGCCTCTCATTAGAAGGGATTGGTGTCTCTTGCTGACGTGGTGCACGGTTGTGGGGAATAGTGTCTCCTGTGGGTTGGTGCCTATGAAAGAAGCTTTTGAAGTAGGATGGTGCCTATGAAATTTGTAAGAAGGTTTTATACAAGCAATACTTTGCCGTGGTTTTCTCCCCCAAGGGTTTCCATGTAAAATCATGTGTCTCTTTTATGTGTGGATTTTTATGATTGCATCTTTGTGATTATTAAAGTGTAAATTAGATAAAAGATTGACTTATACTGATTCATCCCCCCTCTCAGTAAAGTATGTGTGTTTTGTCAATGTCTCATAAGGTTTTGGAACATAGTCAATTGGTTTAGCAGTGGCTGGTATGATTGATTCTCTTCCATTTTCAAGCTTCTCTAGTAGGTTTCATTGAGTGTTTTAGTGCCATTAGACAATTTACCCAGCAAGAGGTCTCATCTTTAGTCGAAGAAAAGGTTTACCATGCCATTATTCATCATTGGGAAGGCCTTGTGGAGTATGTTACAAGTATTTCAGCAAGTGCCTATTGTTGCACATTGGTTTTGTCGCTCTTTCTTCAAAGAGCCTAAGGTTTGATGCTGTGGTTTTTCTCAAAGGAGAATGTGTGAAGGTGGCCCTACCATAGGATTTCCTAAACATCAAATTGTAGATTTCTCGTAGACAATTAGGGTTTGAAACCGATTTTCCATTCTTCATGAGACACATAGGGTTTTGGGATCAAGTTTTCATCAATCAAAGACTTTGCCAAGGATTTTTCAAGGTTTTGCCTTTGAAAAGCCTAGGGTTTCAAAACACCAAGCATTGCAAGTTTAAAGTGAGTAGGATTTGTATGTATGTTTTCAACAAGCATTCATATTCAAGTCGCCAAGATTGCATGGGGATTCATCAAATTTGTTGAATTGTTAAATTCGTCATGAGGGTTTCAAGCTTCTTATAGAGCAAAAAAGATGATCTTGCTGTATCAATGTCATTAAGAGAAGTTGTCATCACTTTGGATTGGCTATTTTTAGCTCTTACTATTATTGGAAGAGAGCTATTCTTAGATGACATTCTATAAGGTTTGTCTTGAGATGTTATATGTCTAGTAGAAATCTACTGAGATTTTCTTTTTTAGATACTTTATTTTCAAACAATGTGGTATTTGAGGCTTTCTTCGTGTGCAAGTAAACTATTTTTAGTGTCGAACTTCATTATCTTATTTTTGTATTTATCTTAGTTAATTTGCATTGTAGGAGCATGCAAATTTTTGTAAAAACTTATAAACAAGTGCTTTATGCACTTAGGTTAACCAATAATAATTTTATGACTACTTGTTGCTGAAATTGTTTTAATTTTAGTTATATTATTGGGGATCCATAAATGGGGCCCTAGCCTAGCAACAAAAGAAGAAGCCACAAATACTAAAGAGCCATCCATACTAGCACTAAAGACTATTTTATGCCTACTTGTTGCTGAAATTATTTTAAGTACTTATATTATTGGGGATCCATAGATGGGGCCCTGTTGTGACCTTTTCACACATCGCCCCATTCAAAATGGGGACCCCTAATTTTTGCTCCATTCTGGTCTTTTGACTTTGGTTTTTCTCTCTCTCTCGCTGTCTGTCTCTTTTCTGCTGTCTGTCTTTCTGGGGACGCACCCGTCTGTGAGCTTAAATGTAAAATTTTGGCCAAGTCTGAGAATTAGGGTTTGCACTTTCCTGACAATTTGAAACCAAATGTAGTGAATAAATTAAAAATTGAGATTGACATTGATGTCAGTGTGCTTCCTGCAGGCCCTCACTGAAATTTCATCAGATTCTGACAACTTACTATTTTTAGTAAGTGTGCAATTCTAGGTGTTCCTTCAGCATTTTCAAGGTTTCGACAGTCACATTGCATTCAGAGCACATCAAGCTCCTCGCTTGTAAACTTTGAGCTGAAACAGACAACTTACTATTTTTAGCAGTTCAGCTTTCGGAGCAAATGTCAAGGTTTAGATGCGGAGTTTTTCAGCGCATGTTGGAAGATTCCTTCTGGGTTTTCAGAGACCTTCGCGATGGTGTAACATGCAAAATGAGATGATAACTTTCAGAGTTCAGCCTTCCGAGGCTATTTTTAGGGTTTGCATGTTAGGGTTTTCTTTGCATGTCTGCATATTCCTTATGGGTTTTTCGAGAACTTCGTAGTGATATGACATGCATACGGAGATAGTCACTCCTTCAGCAACTTACTATTTTTAGCAGATGCGCCTCGGCAGCCGCTTCCCAGCACTTCAGAATCACAAACTGATCGCAATGCAACAGAAACGAGAACAAACAGAGGTCATTTGATATGCATGCAAGATGAATTAGGGTTTCCAGCTTCGGGATCCAAAAAGAGGGGTAAAAAGTTAGAATTTTCGAAAACCGGTGTATACCACCGCGATCGGCATCTTTCAAACTATCTGCTAGTAAAATTTGAGGGCAAACAGAGCACTTACTATTTATAGTAAGTCATTTCAGAAACTGGCTAAAAATAGTAAATCAATGTCAGGTGCCGATGTCAGCAGGCAGGTCACCTGGTGAGGAGCGCATCATTTGAATTTCAAATCAAACGGAGTTGTGGAGGTATCAGAAACAAGCAGTTACTATAAATAGCAAACTACCTCCATAAACATGCTATTTTTAGCAAGTCAACTCAGAATAGCAGTGTGAACAGGTTGGCGAAGTCATGTGGATCCAGTGTTCAAAATTTCAAATCAATCTGAGCTTCTGAGAAATGAGAACCAAAAGACTTACTATTTATAGTAAAGCACAGAGAAGCTGACGAAGACGAAGAAAAAAAATGACTAAGTCCGAGACTTTATCCTGCACCACCATGAAAATGCGCCCATCTTCAGCTGGAGTCAGGAAATCTTCAAGTCTGAGTAAATCCTTCTGCCTTGTCTAAATGCGCCCAAGTTGATAAAGAAGTTAGAAAAAAATTCCTAAGGCAAAAGTTTCATCCACCTCCTATGGCAAAATGCGCCCTCATGTTTAAATTTTTTTTCTAAGTATGAAACTTGTCCTCCTCTTGTGGCTAAATGTGCCCATGTCTAGCAAGTTCCTATGAAGTCAAAGCTAGGCGTTGGAAAATGTTTATCCCCCTCATGCCTTCAAATGCACCTTCAAGGTGATGACATGCAAAATATTTTCTAAGTATAACTTCCATCCTCCTAGAGGCATCAAATGCGCCCATCTTATGAGGGGGGGGGGTCAAAGTTCATAAAGGAAGTCAAAGAGATCAACGTGTTTCATCCTCCACCACCTCAAATTTGCGCCCATCCTCCACATCATGCAAAATGCGCCCAAAGTTGGCAAGGGAAAAGAGTCAAAGCTTGGCGTTGAAAAGTTTATCTTGTACACATGCTCAAATGCGCCCATATCATTCCAAGCTAGGGGAGGTCAACAAGTCAAAAGAAGACGTTGGAAATTTGAAATCCCTCTCACCCTCTCAAATGCGCCAAGAACAAGAAGAGGTTAAGGGTGGCGTTGAATATTCCATCCTCTTCAAGTATGAAATGCGCCCAAGGATAAAGTAAAAGTGGAGATAAGTATTAGGCGTTGAAGTTTGAAATTTCTATATGACATGCAAAATGCGCCCAAGGTGGTGAATGAAATAAAGAGTATGAGGGCGTTGGAATTTAAATATTCCCCATGACATGATATGTGCTCTCAAGGCATTTAAAAGAAAAAATTTCTAAGTGAATTTCTTCACCACAAGAAGAATGGATTGAAGAATGAATAAAATTTTCTAAGGGAAAATTTTTCAAAATGCTAAGTGATTTAAAATTTTCTAAGGCACAAAATGTTCTTCCTTAGGAAAAACGCCTAAGTCTGAAGTGGTGAAATTTCCTGGACACGAATGAATTTGCTGGAGATGAAGTCAAAAAGTGCCTGCTTCGCGAGGTTGATAAAAATTTTCAAGTCAGAGCAAGAAACACTCACAAATGTGAAGAACAAGAATAGAGTTGTTGAAAATTATTTTTTCTAAGGTTCAAAATTCGAGAAAATCAAATGAACCCGTTCGTTGTATACCCATGAATTCGACAAGTTCTAGAGAAAATTTTCTTCTGGGTATTGGAGATCTTCGATGAGAAATGGATTTCTATGTCTTCTGCACTTCGCCGGCGCCTTTCGGATGAAGAATTTAATAGGTGCTTGAGTTATGGATTTTCTTAAGGGAAAATTTAAAATTTTTCTAAGGCAAATTAAATAAAATGTGTTTTCAAGATAAAATTTCCCAGACGATGAATTTGAAGGGAAGTGCCTAGATGATTTTGATTGAGTTCTTCACAGATGAATTTTCTAGAGCATCAGAGGTGATTAAAATTTAAAATTTGCAAGACAGAGCTTCGACTGGTGAATAAAATATGTTAAAAGATGAATTTAAAATAAACGTTTTCGAAAGTGAATTAAAATGCTCCACTCAAAGTTGAACTTCTAGAAGATTAAGATTCCAGACGTCGAAAGACAAGTGTCGAAAATACCAGAGAGGGAAAATTCGAATTCGTAGTGGAAATTTAATACATTGGCTAAACTTAGCCTTCTTCTAGAATTCGATTTTCCTATAAGAGCTGAAGGTTATTCACTTCTTTTCACAGTTGAAGAAGTCCGAATTTGCTCTAAGTCTGATGTTGCAGTGAGTTGCTGAGGCTGAAGTGTTGCTGAAGTTCGAAATTTGTTGAAGTTGCTGAAGCTGAAGTGTGAGTGTGCAAGTAAAAAATTCGATTTGCTTTGAGTGTGAAGATTGAAAGTTGCTGAAGCTGTAGTACAAGGAAGTTCGATTTTGCTCTGAAAGATTTGAAGTTGCCAGTGCAAGTGGGAAAATCGATTTGAGAAGAGGAATTTGCTGAAAGCTGAAATTTGTTGAAGATCGCATTGCTGAGGCTGAAGTGTTGCTGAAGTTCGATTTCCACTCTAAGTCACTTGGAGTTACTGAACATTGCTGAAAGTTGTTTTGAAAGTGAATATGGCTGAAGTTGAAGGTTGCTAAAGAGTGCGAACTTGTAAATCTGATTTGAAGTTGAAGAAGTGCGAATTTACAAGAGATCAGTTGCTGCAGCTAGCTAAGAAATTTGATAAGTTTCATTGAAGTTGCTGAAAGTATCAAAGTTGCTGAGACTTTCTAAGTGGTTGATAATTCAAAATCTGTTGAAGGAGAAGTTGAGGTTTGCAAATGAGAAATAATATTGCAACTTCTTGAAGTCGACTGGCAACCCTGCAAAACATTTTATTTATTTTTCTAAGTTATTTTGCTGATGGACGTTTATTGTTTTGCAGATGGCTGAAGCAAGAACAACTGGCAAGGACAACAATGGTGCATCTAGGCAAGCTGTTATCAAGAAGCTGAGCAAGCCTTTCATGCCGGAGTCAAAGTTTACTTCGAAGTTGGCCAAGCTTGCTGACACGAATTTGGGCTCTTTCAACTTGGAGACTTTCAAGAATAGAATGCTGGGGATTGGTAATCATCAACCTTCAACCACTTCACACAACATCATTCGAAGTGGATTATATGCAGCTGCTGGTTTCCCACCAGCTATTCAGTGTTCGGAGCTGATGATGGAGTGCGCCAACTGCTATGAGAAGGATCACAGATCAATTATGTCACCAAATGGCCAAGTTTTCGCCAACCTTAGTCCTGCTTCTATTGGCGAAGCTTTTGGGATTCTGGCACATAGGAATATGATTTACAAATCAAGGGAGCGAGCTGAGCGAATGTATGCTTCTGCATTCGAGAGATGTACGGAGACAATCAATACTCGCTGGATGAGCAACCCCAAGCCCTCTTGTACGAATCTGCCAAGGTAGATTATAGCGGATGATTTGAAGCAGGAGTACTGTGACGTGATCATGATGCTGAGCAGAGTTGGAGGTTGCCCTCAGGCATTTATTTTCGAGCCATGGATGTTTTATTACATCAACCTTGTGCTGGAAGGAAAGGAGTACGTCAACTGGGCTGCAATGATCAGTGATAATTTGCATGAGCAGCTCCTAAGTTTGAGAAGAACAAAGACCTTTTATATGGGCTTCTACATTATTTACATGCTGGCCCGTATGACGAAGTATAGGGGGATTTCATATAAGGAGCCTGTTGGTTGCGGCTCTCACCAATTCAAAATTCATGAGGCTTGTCCGCAGCTGTATTTGACAAGTACTATTCATTACAAGCGTGTCAATAACGCCTTCACCATGCACATCACAAGAACACTTTAGGAGCGAATACATCACAGGATCTCGAGGGAAGCCCAAGAATTGATTGAGAGGTATGGGTGCTGGTTTATACAGTTTCAAAAGTTTTCTTATATAAGGCTGCAAGGATTTTCTTCATACCCATATAGGCTGCCTAAGTACCCAACCAACAGAATTTTAATGTTAGAGATATCTAGGCAATTGGTTGCCTACGATAAGATTCAGAAGAAAAAGAAGGGAGGTGTTGACTTCCCAATTGTCATGGGCAATTCAGATGAAGTGTGTCCTTCATTACAGGCAGCTAGAGAAGCTAAAAGTGAGCTTCAGTTCTTTCACTTTTCCTATCACACTAGCAGACAGCACTATGATCCGCATAACAATATCAGATGGGTACTGTCAGAGGAATTTAAACATAAGGCAAACATTGAGGATTATTGGGTTGGTGCATCAGACGAGGCTGAAGTCAGGAAGAGAATGTTCTCTAGGTTGCCAATAGGCATGATTAGGGAGTGTGAAGTCATTCTAGTACTAGACCAAGTGGATGAGGACATGAACGTTGTCCATCCAAATTATGAGGCGGTGAGAGATACTCCACTTCCACTCCTGGATTGGTCAGAACTAGAGATTGCTGACTTGGACACACTTTCTATTCCGGTCTTGACATTTACCAGAGCATGGGTTGACAGGCGTGTGAGTAGATTGAAGAGTAGGTCAATTGCATTGACTTACAATTCGATGGGAGATCACAGGACACCCACCACCAGCAGGAAGAAACAAATTACATGAGGTCCAGAATCTCGAGGAAGGAGCCAGTTCGGCAGGAGCCTGTTCAGCCGGAGCCTCCAAGAGTTGTAGTTGAGTCACCCACGCCATTGGAGACACGTTCTCCAAGCATACAGGAGGTTTCTTTATTTGCTGATCAAAGAAATGCATTGAATCAGGTGCAAGCGGTACAAGAAGATAATCAGCCACCATGGAGAGAGTGAGTTGGCCAGAGTGTCAACGCACCTTGTAGAGTTGATCAGCAGAATAATGAGGGGACTGCTACCGACCCTCAGTTTCTGCATGAGTTAGAGGCGGCTTTAGACGATGATGATATAGTTTCGGGAGATACTCAGCCACTTGAGGCCGATGAGCCTCACCAGAATGATATAGAAGGTTAACAAGTCTGTGAAGTAGAGGCACAAGAACAACAGCCGTTTGATATACAATATACAGTACCTGATTTGCTCAAAGATAGGATGAGAAGAAGCCCCAGTGAAGAGATTGATCCAGCAATAGAAATGGAAGAGTTGTTAAACAGGATTAATGCGCCTCCACAAAAGAAGAGAGCACAAATTTTTTCAAAGATATCAACTGATGAGGATGGCTCTCGCACCCTTCATATGGCGGTGCCACAGGTTGATTGTGATCGAGACGAAGCAGTGCTAGAGAATTATGTGGTCACAACTTTGGGGTTAGGACGCCCCACAGGTGCACAAATCATAGAGGAATGTGATAACTCCTACCATGCCCTCAAGGACAGATTATTTAAAAAGGGAGGAAAGTATAAGAAGTTGAAAAGGGAGCATAAGGCTTTGATAGGATATATGCAGCAGTTGTCTCGTCCTTCTGGGCAGGAGATTCCAGCAATAGAAGTTCCAGCTGAAATACCTAGAGAGTCGATTAGTGGCTTGTTGGAGTTGGGGAAGATGGCACAGGAGGCAGATAAATGGGTTACAGGAGTTTGTGCTGAGACAAAAAAGTTCATGGAAGACCTTGCTCATGCTTTCCAGCAGGCTTCCAATATTTCGGCACGGATGGAGGCAGTTTATCAGGCCTGGGGTGATGCTTCTGTTTATCAGAGCAAAGTTATTCAGCGTCTTGAGGCATTGAGGCATACTCCTTTGCAGATGCTGATCGATAGAGGAGTCATTCAGGAGAATGATAGATACGACTTTTCTAGATGGTACTCTTTAGTAGTTACAGGACGTGGTTTTTTTGACACAGCACAGGCGGATTCAACTAGAGTATGGAAGGCTATGGCCAATATTATTGATGGAGTCCAGAATACCTTCGAGGCTATATTTGCTAGGTGCTTGAATCCCAATGAGGTGACCACTGATAATTTGAGGGGTAGGCTGGTGCCTTTCTTCTCAGAGGTGAAAACCTTTGTACAAGATGACTTTGAGAACACTTCTACTTTCTCCAGCTTGATTCAGAGCACGCAGGATATCTTAGCCGCTTGGAGAAAATCTTGTGCATGGCATGAGTAGTCAGTCACAGTGTTAGAATTCCAGCTTGATTGCATTCCACCTATTTCAGTTCAGGAGGTTGAGGCTATACTTGCCAGGTTCATTGAGTTTGCAGCCAGGGAGAAGGAGAATGGGAATGCACTACTGGACGATGATCTTCTAGAAGACTGATTGTGGGCATTAATTGCCTTTACTATTTTGGGAGTGAGTGGGAATCTTTGATTCATTTAATGTACCACTCCCCATTTTGGCAGTTTTTAGGGTTAGGGCTGAGGTGGCTTAATCTTAGCCATTCTTTTGATTGTAATCTGAGCCGTCCATTGGACTGGGCCATCTATAAAAGGGGGAGTCCCCCTCATTTGTAATTCATTAGAATAGAGATCAGATTAGAGGAGACATCAGAGAGTAGACATTTTGTTAGAGAGATAGTTTGATAGCTTAGCATAGTGTGGAGAAGGAGGAAAGATTTCCTTTGAAAACTTTTGTAAGAGATTGTTGTGTAACACTTTCATAATCGAAGATCTTTTCATTGATGGTGAAATTTGTCTTTGTTATGGACAGCTAGCAAGGTTTCTTCATCCTTTCGACTCCAAGTAGCGTAAAGTAGCGTAGAGTAGCTTAAAGTTATTCAATTTTAATTTCATGCAAGTCGATAGTAGTTGTGGATTTGTGGCATTGATCAAGGCAACTTCATTTTATTCCATACCACTAGCAGCTTGCTGACGGCAAGTTTGCCTTGTGTGGTCTACTGGAGCATTTCATAAACTTAACTTCAGTTGTAGCTCATACCTTTTGATGTGTTTTTTGTGACCGCACCAACGCAGAATAAAGTCGCCAATGGCTACCCTATTCTCTCTTGATCAAAGTATCCAGCACGCTAAGATTGCAAGAGAGTTCATACGTTCAACTCCAAGGTTCTTTTAGTGTGAATAGGCTCAGTTGGCTCGATGTGATTTGTTGGTATTTAAAGGGGACTTACAGAATTGTTCAGCAGCGGAGAAAGGAATTCAAATGCTCAAAAGATTTGTCTATGAAGCGCGGATTTCCTATTCTAACCAGAAAGTACTGAATGAAATGGCGTAAGGTTTGGAGAGTCTAAATCTATTCTAAGGCGTGGGATATGGAGCTCAACTTCAGCGAACTTCAACCAAACTTCGCTTTGCCTCGCCTCGGACAACTTCCACGGAGTCGGTGCAATCTTCAGAGGAGTAGTTCAAGGTGTTCAAATCACAACTTAGCATGAAAATACCATCACAACGACGCATATAGACATACAAATCATGATAGAAGTTAAGTACATGATATTCCAGTTGACCACACAAGGCGCATTCACCATCAGCAAATACACTAGTGGTATGGATAGACGAAGTTGCTTAGATCAAACACCACATTCCACAGCTAACATCTACTTGCATGGAACTACTTAGAACTATTTTACGCTACCATTTGAATTGGAAGGACGAAGAAACCTTGCTAGCTACTCACAACAAAGGCGAAATTCACCATCAATGAAAAACTCTTTTATTGAGAGAGTGTTCACAACAATTTCTTACAAAGTTTTCAAAGGGAAAACTTTCCCTCTTCTTCAAACTACACTATCAATCTATACTAAGTTACTCTAAGCTATCACCTAGCTGTCTCTCTATTCTAATCTCTACTGTCTAACTTCTACTTCTAATGTCTAATGAGATACAAATGAGGGGGACTCCCCCTTTTATAGTTGGCCAAGTCCAATGGACGGCTCAGATTACAATCGACTAGATGGCCCAGATTGTGCCACCTCAGCCCTAAACAAGATTCGCCCTAAAAACCGCCATAATGGAGAGTGGGGCAATAAATGAGCCACTAATGGCCACCATCTTCTAGAAGATTCACGTTTGTAGACGCGTTCACACTATTCTCGATCTTCTTTTTGACGTTCTTCAACCTTGCTCGAACTTCCACTCTTTTCTCCATCTTGAGTTTTGAAAACGCTCCTTCTTTGTCACTAAGTCCCAACACTTAGCCATTTTTCGCAACTTCTATCAGTTTCCCTTGGGCGCATTTTGGCTGGGCAGGAGGATGAAACATCTTTGACTTTCTTTGACTTTATGCTGGATGGGCGCATTTCACTATGCTTGAAGGATGGGCGCATTTTGGGGTAGCTGCAGGACGAAGCTCCAGACTTAGTCACTTTTTCTTCGTTTTCGCCAGTTTATCCATGCCCTGCTATTTATAGTAAGCCCTCTGATTTTTGCCTCTCTGAAGCTTAGAATGATTTGAAATTTCAAATGCTGCATCCTTACGACCTTGTTACCCTGTTGGCATTGCTATTTTTAGTCGGCCTGCTATTTTTAGCCCATTTCTGAAGGTGATTTGCTATAAATAGTAACTGCTTGCTTTTGATATCTCCACAGCTCCGATTGACTTGAAATTTGAATGATGTGTTTCTCACCACGTGACCTTACTGCTGGCATCGGCGCATGCAACTGATTTGCTATTTTTAGCCTGTTTCCAAAATGACTTACTATAAATAGTAAGTGCTCCGTTTGACTTCAAATTTTACCAGCAGAAAGCCTGAAGGATGTTGATTGCGGTGGTTTACACCGGTTTTCGAAAATTCTACCTTTTTACCCCTCTTTTCAGGTTCCGAAGCTGGAAACCCTAATTTGCTCTGCATGCGTATCAAATGACCTATGTTTGTCTTCGTTTCTGCTGCATTGCGATCAGCTCGTGATTCTGAAGAGCTGGGAGGCGGCTGCCGGGATGCACCTACTAAAAATAGTAAGTTCCCAAATGAGTGACCATCTCCGTTTGCATGTCATATCACTGCGAAGCTCTCGAAAAACCCACAAGGAATATGCAGACATGCAAATAAAACGCTGACATGCAAACCCTAAAAATAGCCTGACTGAATTCTGAAAGTCGTTATCTCGCTTTGCATGTCACACCATCGCGAAGGTCTCAGAAAACCCAGAAGGAATCTCCAAACATGCGTTGAAAAACTCTGCATATAGGCCCTGAAATTGGCTCCGGAAGCTGAACTGCTAAAAATAGTAAGTCCTCTGTTTCAGCTGAAATTTCGCACGCGAGCAGCTTGGTGTGTTCTGAATGCAACATGACTGTCGGAATTTCAAAAATGTTGACGGATTGCCTGTAATTGCACAGTTACTAAAAATAGTAAGTAGCCAGAATCAGATGAAATTTTAGTGGAAGCTTGCTGGAAGCACACTGACATCAATGTTAGTCTCAAATCTCAATTTACTCACTTCATTTGACCTCAAATTGGCAAGGAAGTTGAAAACCCTAATTTTCAGACTTGGCCAAATTTTACGTTTAAGCTCACAGACGGGCACGGTCCCGGAAAGACAGACAGTAGAAAATAGAGACAACGACAAAACAAACTAAAATCAAGCCAAAAGTTTGAAACGACGCAAAAAAATTAGGGGGTCCCCATTTGCAATGGGGCAATGTGTGAAAAAGGTCACAACATTTGCCCCAACCTGAATAAATGTTCCTGAACATTTCAAAGACAAAACCCATTCCATACTCAGAACCTTTGGATAATTCTCTCCAATCCATCAATTGACTAGGGGATATACTTAAAAGGGGAAGAGGAATCCTAAATTGGATCAACGCACCTCATCTTTTGATTACAAGTGTGTACATATGCGTTTGTTCCAGCTCAAAAGACCATTGAAGTTCTCAGAATCCGTCCCAGCAAGTTAAATAAATATCTTAACTTCAAAAGCATCCGGGACATTGCCTCGCTGCCAGTCAGGCGTCTATAGCCCCGACGAGGTTGTCGCTACAATTCTCACGAGTATTGTTGCACTGCCGGCCGGGCGTCCATAGCCCCGGTGGAGTTACTCGTACACTCCCAAAACCAATATTTCATGATATTTTTCTTTTCATTTTCTTGATATTTCAGATGTTTCTTTCAAGCACATTTTCTCTTTCTTTTCTTTCATATTGATTTTCCGTCAATTCCACAATTGGCTGGCAGACAATGAAGCCTCCAATGGGTCTGAGAATTGTAGTGGCGCTGAAGCAAGATGTAAGATTTTCTCTTGCCATGACTTCTCGTAAGAAACCTCAGTGACTTAGAGCAATTAATTATGTGAAGTAAAATATAGCAATCGCGAGACTTGGTGTCAAGACACAATAGATGATTCCCTTCCGAGTCAAGTACTGATCCTAATCAAATGATAAATCTTGAAAGAACAAACTCAGATTCTAAAGCACTTCCTGAATGACTATCCAAGAAATGGACTAACATTATGTCAACACTGTACTGGAGTGTGGCGAAAACAAACACAACACCCCCCTCACAAATGGGATCCCTTTATTGAAAGCAAACTAAACTACGAAAGCAAGACAACTAATCTAAACAAAAACAAAAACTTTAAGCGAACAACAATCAAAAGACCCAAGTACATACAACCCCTAGCATGATTTTTCAGGATGTTCAGTAACAACAAAGTAGTAGTCATAGTACGAAGTTTTGCAAACTTGTCTTTAAACTCAGAAAAATATTCTTTCAAAGGACAAATCTGAAATTCAGGCAAAGCTTCAGGAAAGATTAGCAATTGAGGCAACTCATCCGGACCATGATTAATCCATAAACAAGTCGTCTTTCCTAAATCTCCATAATCAAAATGATATTCTTTGTAACCAATAGTAGGGAAAGACACAACCTGGTGGTCTTCATTTGCTAGCATGAATTCTTGTCTGTCGTTCACTGCTTCATCAGGAGGTCGAAGTTGATGGTGAACCAAGCCTCTTACATCTAAAACGTGCAGATGATCCAAACTGGGAGGAGTGGGGCGGGAAATCAATTCAAAAGAGCATTTGGAAGCTTGGATTATTTCATGCGCTAGCACTTTCTGAACCCCTAACAATGGATCAAGCCCCAACCTGAATTGTTCTTCATCTTCTATATCTTCACCAAGCAGCGTTTCATTTGTTTCAATTTCACCAAGCAATTCTTCCATGACTGTGAATAATGGATCAAGTGTTGACGGGAAGTGCCTTTCATATTTTGCCCCCATCTTGGTAGCCCATTGATCGTCAAACACATCATCTTGCCTTAAGCTTCTTTCCATTTCTTCCATCTTGTTCATGCATGATTAAACCTTTTCATCAAGGAGCGTTCCTTCTTGAAATGTACCGAAATCGCTTCCCTCTTCACGTTCTCCTCCTCGAGTGAATAAATCTTTCACATCATCTCTACTTTGAGCTAAGTCCTTTGTTCTTGGTTCTTGATGATCTTCAATAACTCGCAATCTAGTACATTCATTCACTTCCGTATGCTGATAGTTGCCTTGGGTGGTTTCTCTTCCTTGGATATATCCCATTGCTTCTTTGATCTTTGCTCCAATAGCCTCTTGTTCTAGCATGATGTAGGAACAATCTTCATCTGCTTGCTCCCTAAGCTCAATCACATCCTCTTGTTGTAACTTATTTTCCGTGTTGTTAGATGATGTTGAGGTACATTCTTCATTTGGTGCTAAAAATGTTTGTGTGACATATTCAATCCATCCTTTGTCTTTGAAGAATCCATATGGTAGTACTGGTAATCCGAGGCGACATCTAGCGAAGTTAATGGCTTCTTCACATGTTGTGCAAGTGAACTATGGATGAGGTGCGTTGTGAATCCGACACTAATGAGGGAGCAAAACACCTTTCAAGCAAACATTGCCAAGTTCCAACTGATTTTGGATCCTAAGTATGAATCTCGTGAAAGCCTCATCCACAACTTCAGGAATGCTATAATCATCGGGTTCTACATCCAATGTTCCTGGCGTGGGAACATCCCAAAAGAAAATTTTCCCTTGGAGAACAAGCTCCATCCTTGAGAGGAATGTTTAGCAACTGATTTCTTCGTGTTGGGAGGTCTCATGAATTCGACATGGTCCTGGCAAAGCAAACTTAGAAAAATTCTCGGGCCATAGCTGTGCATTCAATCTTTCTTGAATCTGAGCAATATTCGCAAGACTATCTTGAGAGCAAGAAATGTGCCCATCCTTTGAGAAATCTCTTTTTTGACTTTCCATTTTTCTGATTTTTTTGAATTTTTCAACTTTTCACTTTTTTTCGATTTTTTGACATAAGAGAGATCTAACATATCTCCGATTTGAAACTTCAAAGCTCATACTGGTTCCTTCCAGCCTCTGGAATAATTCAATGCCTGCCCTCCTTCTAGCGCCAATTCTGTTGATGTGTTTTTTGTGACCGCACCAACGTAGAATAAAGTCGCCAACGGCTACCCTATTCTCTCTTGATCAAAGTATCCAGCACGCTAAGATTGCGAGAGAGTTCGTGCGTTCAACTCCAAGGTTCTTTTAGTGTGAATAGGCTCAGTTGGCTCGATGTGATTTGCTAGTATTTCAAGGGGACTTACGGAATTGTTCTGCAGCGGAGAAAGGAATTCAAATGCTCAAAAGATTTTTCTATGAAGCGCGGGTTTCCTATTCTAACCAGAAAGTACTGAATGAAATGGCGTAAGGTTTGGAGAGTCTAAATCTATTCTAAGGCGTGGGATATGGAGCTCAACTTCAGCGAACTTCAACCAAACTTCGCTTTGCCTCGCCTCAGATAGCTTCCACGGAGTCGGTGCAATCTTCAGAGGAGTAGTTCAAGGTGTTCAGATCACAACTTAGCATGAAAATACCATCACAACGACTCATATAGACATACAAATCATGATCGAAGTTAAGTACATGATATTCCAGTTGACCACACAAGGCGCATTCACCATCAGCAAATACACTAGTGGTATGGATAGACGAAGTTGCTTAGATCAAACACCACATTCCACAGCTAACATCTACTTGCGGACTATTAGACTATTTTACGCTACCATTTGAATCGAAGGAGAAGAAACCTTGCTAGCTACTCACAACAAAGACGAAATTCACCATCAATGAAAAACTCTTTTATTGAGAGAGTGTTCACAACAATTTCTTACAAAGTTTTCAAAGGAAAACTTTCCCTCTTCTTCAAACTACACTATCAATCTATACTAAGTTACTCTAAGCTATCACCTAGTTGTCTCTATTCTAATCTCTACTGTCTAACTTCTACTTCTAATGTCTAATGAGATACAAATGAGGGGGACTCCCCCTTTTATAGTTGGCCAAGTCCAATGGACGGCTCAGATTACAATCGACTAGATGGCCCAGATTGTGCCACCTCAGCCCTAAACAAGATTCGCCCTAAAAACCGCCATAATGGAGAGTGGGGCAATAAATGAGCCACTAATGGCCACCATCTTCTAGAAGATTCACGTTTGTAGACGCGTTCACACTATTCTCGATCTTCTTTTTGACGTTCTTCAACCTTGCTCGAACTTCCACTCTTTTCTCCATCTTGAGTTTTGAAAACGCTCCTTCTTTGTCACTAAGTCCCAACACTTAGCCATTTTTCGCAACTTCTATCAGTTTCCCTTGGGCGCATTTTGGCTGGGCAGGAGGATGAAACATCTTTGACTTTCTTTGACTTTATGCTGGATGGGCGCATTTCACTATGCTTGAAGGATGGGCGCATTTTGGGGTAGCTGCAGGACGAAGCTCCAGACTTAGTCACTTTTTCTTCGTTTTCGCCAGTTTATCCATGCCCTGCTATTTATAGTAAGCCCTCTGATTTTTGCCTCTCTGAAGCTCATAATGATTTGAAATTTCAAACGCTGCATCCTTACGACCTTGTTACCCTGTTGGCACTGCTATTTTTAGCCCATTTCTGAAGGTGATTTGCTATAAATAGTAACTGCTTGCTTTTGATATCTCCACAGCTCCGATTGACTTGAAATTTGAATGATGTGTTTCTCACCACGTGACCTTACTGCTGGCATCGGCGCATGCAACTGATTTGCTATTTTTAGCCTGTTTCCAAAATGACTTACTATAAATAGTAAGTGCTCCGTTTGACTTCAAATTTTACCAGCAGAAAGCCTGAAGGATGTTGATTCGCGGTGGTTTACACCGGTTTTCGAAAATTCTACCTTTTTACCCCTCTTTTCAGGTTCCGAAGCTGGAAACCCTAATTTGCTCTGCATGCGTATCAAATGACCTATGTTTGTCTTCGTTTCTGCTTTGCATTGTGATCACGTGATTAGATGGGAGGCGGTAGGGATCACCTGCTAAAAATAGTAAGTTCCCAAATGGTGACCATCTCGTTTGCATGTCATATCACTGCGAAGCTCTCGAAAAACCACAAGGAATATGCAGACATGCAAATAAGCGACATGCAAACCCTAAAATAGCCGGAAGATTGAAAAAGTCGTTATCTACTTTGCATGTCACACCATGCGAAGTCTCAAAAAACCAGGAAGGAATCTCGGACATGCGTTGAAAAACTTGCATATAGGCTGGAATTGTTTTGGGCTGGCTGCTAAAAAGTAAGTTCTCTTTTCTGAAATTTACGCTTGGTGTGTTCTGAATGCAACATGACTGTCGGAATTTCAAAAATGTTGACGGATTGCCTGTAATTGCACGCTTACTAAAAATTGTAAGTAGCCAGAATCAGATGAAATTTTAGTGGAAACTTGCTGGAAGCACACTGACATCAATGTTAGTCTCAAATCTCAATTTACTCACTTCATTTGACCTCAAATTGGCAAGGAAGTTGAAAACCCTAATTTTCAGACTTGGCCAAATTTTACGTTTAAGCTCACAGATGGGCACGATCCTGGAAAGACAGACAGTAGAAATGAGAGACAACGACAAAACAAACTAAAATCAAGCCAAAAGTTTGAAACGACGCAAAAATATTAGGGGGTCCCCATTTGCAATGGGGCGATGTGTGAAAAAGGTCACAACAATACCTTGGTATGCGTCGTTTTGACAGTATCTTGATACTGGGTTGTAATTTGAAAATTTCTTGCTATTGCCTTGAAGATTGCACCTACTTTGTGTAAGCTGTGCAACGTGAGGCGAAACAGAGTTTGGTTGAAGCTTTTTGAGATTGATCCCACATCCCGCCTTTAGAATAGAACATAGACTTCTTAGGCCCTTATACTCATTTACATTCCACTTATCTCCGGTTAGTTTTAGAAAGCCTACCCAATTGCCAAATCATACGCGCAAAATCCCCTTCAAATCATCCATCTACTGTTAACTGCAAGTGTCTTGAACAATTGTGTAAGTCCCCTCGTGAAAACAGCAATTCACATCAAACCAATTGAGGGTATTCCAAGTATTTCGGAACCTTGGAGTTGAACGTGCGAACTTTCTTGCAATCTTAGTGCTTGGAATACTTTGATCAAGAGAGAATGGAGTAGCCTTCAGACAATTTTGTTCTGCTGATTGGTGCGGTCACAAAAATCACATCAACAAGTCCTAGATTGGCAACAATAGAAGAAGCCACAAATATTGAAGAACCATTCATACTAGCACCTGAGACTTACATAGAATAGTTAAAAACATGTACTATCAAATTGAACCAAACAAAGTATAACATATGGAGAATGAGACCTATACATCCTGTTGATGTTTGCAGTGTCGGTCTCCACTTCCAGCGATCTCCTTGATGACAAGATAACAAATTAAATAATAGCTAAGGCTATTTAATTTATATATAGCGATTGGATAAATTCAAGAGACATGTCATTAATAATAAATGGTGATTGATTATTGAAGAGGCTCGAATTATGAAGAGACGCGAATTTCTAAGAGGGCCAACTTTTTGCATATTGGTATCACGTCTTTTAAAAGAAGGCCGACTTGTGATCTTGAAGAGACACATCCTCTCTTGCCATCTTGTATATATACACCTTCATTGTATCTCATGTGGCATCGATTCATTCCATTCATCTCAAGTGCAAATTTATCCTCAAAGCAGATCGAAGTTATACATGATCAAGTTCGGCATTATTGGTGGCTGAGATTTCATCAGTGATTTGTCTCTTTGTATTTCTGTGTTGCATTATTCTTTGATGCTTGTATTCAGGCCTTCATATCGGCCTCTTGTAAGGAGATCATTATTGTGTTGATTCAATATATAAGTGATATATTGTTGCTGGGTTTTTCTCCCTCAAGAGGAGGGTTTTCCCAGGGTATCTGCTGTGTTATTGTGTCTGATTTTGAATTAATTTTCTGTGCATTACATCTGATCATAAAACTAACACATCCAACCATACAAAAGTATAGAAAGCCATACCAAACTCTGGTAGCAAAAACATTCTCGCTCAACCAAAAAATAACTGCTAGAAGAATACTACCAAAATCAACACCAAGGAAACAACAAATTGGTAAAGCTACTTGAATGCTACCACCCAAGGACCAAGCATATAGAATAGGAGCAACGTCAAAACACTTGGAACCATTATAGATAGGTACCAAGGGGTATTGTGACCCATTGCATTGAAACTCTATTGTAAATCACATTCCCTAAGACTAGAGTAATTTCCACTAAAGGAGCAAACAAAACATTCGTAGAAACAGAGCGATGAAGCTTAATGCCTTCAATAATTTTTCTTCTACACAAAGTACTTGTAAGCATTCCATCCTCCAATAATGGAATTGTATATTCACTAGTTAGCTCCACTATTCCATTATGAAATTAGATCACCATATACTGAACTGCCATCCTAACATCTTGGTAGAATGCTTCTAGAATTTGATTATCAACCTACGTTTCATGAAGAATATCATCTTGAAGCTTCCTTATAATATCATCTGGAGCTTTCCTTGAAGAGCCCTTGTTCCACCTACCCAAACTAGAATGTTGCTTGCCAATTTTCCATTCTATTTCCTCCTCCCTTTCTTCTTATTCCAGAACAAGCACTTGGAGGATGCAATCCCTAGTCTCATCACTTACTAGAACTATCTTCAAATTATGTAATAACTATAGTCCCAATAAAGTGCATTCTGCTGCCAAGTCAGTTTCAGGAAAAAAAATGTAGCCCTAATTTGTGGACTTCCTCCCAAAGGCTTGGTTCCTAGATATTACATCCCATCATAAAAAATAATTTTCATCAAGCCCATTGCCTTGAGAGAGTCTATAATGCCCCTACTTGGGAAATTCCTAATTTTAGGCCTGTAAAACAATATTATTCACTAAGAACTGATATTAGTAATATTAGGTAACAAGAACATATGACAATATTCAACACCATACATAAACATTATAATATTTAGACCAATAAATCATAGCTAAAACATCATAATATTTAGATCAATAATTCATAGCATCATTAATACTTGAATCAACACATCATAGTATATTTCTTATAGCAAATCACATTGTGAATTCATTGGAAATGCTTTCAAGCGACAATCTCAAGGTTGGTCATCCTTGTATTGTGAGAGCATGGAAGGTGGGTCACCCTTCCATCCCTCAGTCCATCTTGGAGGCTGGCCATCCTCCTTGAACAAGCCCAAGAGCATGGAAGGCTGGCCGTCCATTCCATCTCTAGGTGGTGTACTTGATAAGAGCATGAAGGCTGGTCGTCCTTCACCTCTCGTGAACTTGGAAGGCTGACTGTCCTTCCTATTTGCAAGACACTTCACAAATTCAAGACATGATTCCTCAAGGAATTTGCAAGATTATATCTAAATAAGTACCTCTTGATGAAATGATAAATTTACACTTAATTGGCTGCCACCAATTATATTTCAGAATATTATCAATGGCTATTCACAATCTCTATTCCAAAGAGATGTCTTATATTTCTGATTCTTATTTCTCCCTTTTCTCTCTTGATATGGTCTCCAAAGGAAATGATCTCCCTTTTATATCTTATTATTGAGAGAGTCACCACCTTTCATATTTGAAGTAGTCACAACCTTTCATATTAGGAGTCACATAATATTTATTCTTAATTGATTCATTGAATAATGTTATGGATTTCTTTCTCAAATTAAATGCTCTCCCTTTTATATCTCAAGTTTGAGGGAGTCACACCTCTTCACCTATACTGCCTTTGTAATAGTTACAACTCCTTGTTGCTGCATTTGGAGAATAATAAGTTAATTTGCTAGTGCTTCTGTCTATTACTTGTAATCAGTCATAATAATTCCTCACCATTCCTTTCCTTCTAGATCTACCTTCCTTATATACTTTATCTTGCTCAAGGGACACAAACCTTCATATGCTGGTTGACCATTCTTAACAACTTAATCTTTATTTAATGCCAGTTTGGTGTAATGTTAATTATCTTTATTGATTTCTTTTGTAACATAGGCTGCAGAAATTTAGGAATAAAACGGGACATTATAGAGTCACTAACCCTTTCCAACTCTATTTGATTAAGGAGAATGAGGAAAATCCCATAGTAATAAGTCTTACTGCCAATGCACACCTTCAAAAATTCCAGTCCTTTGCAAAACACATGAAATCCAAGGAAACCTCAATTGACGCCACCCTTGCAAATGTTAATAACAGCCTCTAAGGATTTCAAAGGTGCTGGAAGCCAAATGTGAAATATCCGACTAAAAGAAAAAAGATAATTCCTGGGCATCGACCTGCTCTGGAGGAATGTTCCACGATTCTTCAAGCCTGTAAAGTCCTAAATACTGCGATTGTTGCATTGGAATCCATGAAGGAATTATTTTCCATTGTGTGCCATTAACACCAAGCCACAGGAGGGCAGCTAATGTGCCAACACAGTTATTTGAATTTCCTTTAAAATAATCAATTCTCCAATTTATTGGAGAAGTGGTCATTTGTTTCTTCTAGGACTTTTTGGAACCCCTCTTCTTGCTGCATTCAAGGATCATAGTTAATTTTACATGCTTTGCTACTAGAATAAATAAATAAGAAATAAGGTCTCCCAAGCTTTCTATGATTTTAATTTTAGAGATATAAAGAAGCAGCACACCATAAAGAAAACATGACGCATTGCAGTCTGAACACTTAATGTTGAAAATTTCTTTTGCTAAGTTCACTGTCTCTATGAATCTCCTCTCAAAATCTTTGACAAGCTCACCAAATCCAACTGGATACACCACAACATGTAACATTATCCACGTTTCTGTTTCTTGTATCTGTTGATGTGTTTTTCATGACCGCACCAACACAGAATAAAGTTACCAACGGCGACTCCATTCTCTCTTGAACAAAATCTCTTGCATGCTAAGATTGCTAGAAAGATCATGCATTCAACTCCAAGGTTCCTTCATGCAGTGGATAGTCTCAGTTGGCTCGATGTGATTTGCTGGTATTTCAAGGGGACTTACAAAATTGTTCAACAGCGGAGAAAGGAATTTGAATGCTCGAAAGGTTGGTCTATAAAGCTCTTGTTTCCTAAACTAACCAGAAAGTACTGAATTAAAACGGGTGCAGGGATAGAAGATGCTATGGACTAATCTACGCGTGGGACATGGATGTCACAACCCCCCTAGAACTTAATAAGTTATGGTATTGAAAACATGGTCGTTATTTCCGTTATTGAAAATTATCTTTCTTATGAATGTGAATTAAAGGATTAAATAATTGCTTTAGTTTGTTTTTATCTCTTGGCAAATGAATGAAAAGATGGATGATTATTTAATTACGTAAATACAACTATAGATGATGTTGTTACGTATATAAATGTGAATCAATATGTTAAAAGAATAGTCTAACTCTGGCTTTTGGTGTCAAGTGATTGCAGGACCATCAACGCAAGAAAGGAAAAGGGACCGTCATCAGGGAGAGGACACAGTTGACAAGGATCTGATTGTTATCAAACTCTGGGAAGTAAATGACAACACAAGATGATCTTGGCCTTGGTGAAATAAATAATAAATAATAAAGTCTTAAAAGAAAGTATTAAGATATTAACACTTCATAAGGGAATTTTAAATATTATTATGGCAACTTTTAAGTATTCAAATATTTAAGCTTCGAAGTTAATAAAGGAGAATTATAGTTAAATCGCTAAAAGAAAAGTGCATTTGTAGTGGTTTCGCGCGGGGAAAAGAAAGGCTGATGAATGGGGAAGCTGAACGCACCACCAGTATCATCGTGCTTGCTTTGTAACGCCTTGCATTCAAGAGGCTCGATGGGGAATTCGAAGGGGCATACATTTAAACGTCGGCCTCGTCTGGGAAAGATCATTCCATCTGAACAATCGTTATTTTTCCTTTGGTCTTCGTCTTTTGAAAAGGGAAAAATACCATTCTTCCGCCATGGTTAGGGTTCTGTTATTTTCTTAGCCTTGTTTATTCTTCCTTTGGAATCGGGTGGGAAAAATCTATCATAAGCGAAAGTGATCTTGAACGCCATTCTCTTCTTTCTGTTTCTCTGAAGTAATCTCCGGTGGCTCACGATTCTCTTCTCGGGAAGCAAGTAGAGCAGGATTCGGGGTCAGTGGCAACAGCAAATAATACCATCAGGCACGTAGCTATCTCCATTCCCTTCTATCTCTTATGCGTGGTATTCAAATGTGCAATAATTTCCTTCATCGTATACGCGGGTATGAGAATATAAATCTTCTTAGATCTTTTCCTTAATTTGATCGGCATTCCTTCAATCTTATCTTTGCTCTGAAGCTATAATGTTGGAATAGGATAGCCTCTGTCTGGTCCGCAACTCTCTTCCTTAATGTGTAGGTCGTCTATTCTTCCTTAAACGAACTATATCTTCAAGTAAATCTAGAAACAACATTTTCATCATTGCAACTTCATTTTCCTTGAAATGCCTTCACCAAGCAATATCGGTCATAGGAGTTTTCTTCTTCTTATGTTCTAAGACCTTTTCCTTGAAGCGGCTATCTTTTTCTGAATGCGCTCTGCTTCTTTTAATCTTCTGTTGTTCTGACTGGTACACCTGAAACAGAGTCTAGCTGAACTCGCAACATACTGTTATAATTCTGGAATAATTTTTACAAGCATATTACCTTGACCCTGAACTGTTTTGGAACCTTTTAGGGTATGGCTGAACAGGTCTGAACACTGGCTCTTCCTCTAGGACAACCGTTAAATATCATAAATAAGTGAACCAAATGAATTTATTAGCAAACGGAAGAACTAGAAACACGAATATTTGATTTCATGAAGGCAGAACCCAGAAAACAAAACCTTGTATAATCTTAATGAGAAAGGATGTGTGCTGACGGCACAGCGATGCCAAAATCAATTAAAAATCCTTGGCCAAGGTAGATGCCAGTTCGGCAATGTCAGCTTCCATGGCCCAGATATACTCTGGTCAGGATGATCCTTCTGATAGGAGGAACCTATAGAGGAAGGATCGATCAGCAGTATAGGTTCGTGGACATCAGGCTCAGAGATCTGATAACAATTGATCCTTGTTAATTGACCTCGTGAAGGGCGGGTTCTTCAGTTGAAGAAACTCGGGAGACCAGCAGGTCTTGGTTGGGCGGTAAAGCCCCTGATGATGATTTCTTTTCCTTTCTGAATAGTATTACAAATGAAGATGGTGACAAATGCAAAATCTTTCTTCTCTCTCTATTTCCAGGTACAAAGATCTGAATGTTTACTATTTGTTGAAATAATATTCATCTAGAAAATTTGAACATTGTTTTTAGCTGAAATTGCCATTATATGTTAGTTATTGTTAAATTATACTGCATAGTTGAATTCTGAAAGTTAGTTGTAGAAAACTAAGATAACCGTTGTAAGTAAACCCTAGAATGGTAGTTATTTTATTATGATAATTTGAAACTGCTTCTAAAAATCAGTTAGAAACGTTGGAAAACACTAGATCTCTTGAAAACAATTAGTTACAATTCAGCTGAAGGTAGTTACCAGTTAAACCTTCGTAACCGTAGATTAGTTGGATGTTACATGGAGATCAATTTTCACAAGCCTCAACCAAATTCCGTTTTGCCTTGCTTCAGACAGCCTCCACAGAACTGGTGCAATCTTCAAGGGGAGTAACTAAAGATATTCAGATTACAATTCAACAATGAAGAAACCGTCACAACGATGCATACCAACATGAAGATCGTAATCGAAGTTAAGTCCACAAGTTTCCAGTTGACCACGCAAGGCGAACTCACCATCAGCGAGCTCACTAGTGGTATGGATAAACGAAGTTTGCTCAAATTGAAGACCACATTCCATTGTTACTATCTACTACTTGCATGAAATGAAATTTACTCTACTTTAAGCTACTACTCGAATCAGAAGGACGAAGAAACCTTGCTAGCTACTCACAACAAAAGACGAGATCATCATCAATGAAAACTCTTTTTATTGAGATAGTGTTCACAACAATTTCTTACAAAGCTTTCAAAGGAAAAACTTTCCTTCTTCAAACTACACTATCTATCTACGCTAAGCTACTTCTAAGTTGTCTCCCTATCTTCCTATCTCTACTCTAATCTCTACTGTCTAATCTAATAATTTACAAATGAGGGGGGATGCCCCTTTTATAGTTGGCCCAGTCCAATGGACGACTCAGATTCAATTACAATGAAGGGCTCAGATTGAGCCACATAAACCCTAACCCTAGAAACCGCCACCAAGAAGAGGGGTAATAAATGAGCCATTAATGTCCACCATCCTTCTAGAAGATTCTTGTCTGGAAATGTGTTCACATTGTTCTTGTTCTTCTGACTGCAAACTGGATGAGTCTGGTCATTGTGGCTTCAACTTCTTGAAGGGTATGGTAGGCACGTTCTCGATCTAACTCCAAGGTGACAACTTCTTTCTCCTGCTTCTTGATGATTTTCTCCTTCCTGTCACTACATCTTGAGTTGTGCGAAGCATGCTGGAGAACATCGTCTGGGTCATCGAAGGACTTTACACTTAAGGAGAATTTCTCTACTTTGTTCTTCAATCTGTCATGATGTTAGTCTCCAACACCTGGGCCTTCATCTTTTCCTCCATCTTGAACTTGAAAGATTTTCTTGTCTTGGATTCAATCATTCCTCCTTGCCACTCGCCTGACTGCGTTGGGTGCAACACTGGCTCAACACTTAGCCATTTCTTCCAAGTACTCGCTCCATCTCCCCGAGTCATCATGCCTTGGCCTTGGTGTTCACCCTGCAAAACAAGCAAGAGAAGAGCATCAGAACACTTCATAATATAAATTCACCTCACTTACCTGATTTTCATGCTTTGACTTCCAAGGTCTGAGTGATCTCCGGATTTGATAGGGTTCATCACTTTTCTCTAGCAAACTTTTCCTTCTTCATAGCCTTTCAACACCTGTGCATTTAGGGACCTATGTCTGGAGTTTGTGCCTTAGAAATTTCTCTACCTTGAGGGTGCATTTGGAAACTTGATGCGTGAGTTTCACTTCATCTGCAAATTTTTTGTGCCTAAGACAAATTTCATTTCCTGCTTGTGAGCGTGTTTCACCTCATCAACATTTTTCAACATAATTTATCCTTCTGGTGATAACAGACTTAGGCATTTTCATATTTTATTCCTCTGCCTTAGAAATTTTTTATTTCCTATGGAAAATTTCATCAAGCAGGCGCCTGAGTAAAATCTCCATCTTAAAGTCTCAAGCAAGGCGTGAAATTTTTTAAAATCATCTCCTTGTTGAAGATATCCGGTACCCAAAAGAAAATTCCCTTTAGAAAGCATCAAATTCATGTGTCTACGAACGAAGGGGTTCATTTAATTTTTGAATTTTAACCTTAGAAAAATATTTTGCCATCAAATTTATCTTCATTCTTCATCTCTAGGCGTATTTTCTTGCTTTGTCTTGACAATCCTCTTCAACCTCATGAAGCTGGCGCATTTTGATGTATCAACTGCCAATTCATCCATGCCTTAGTGAATTTCATCACTTCTTCAAGCTTAGGCATATTTTCCCCTAGAGGTGGAATTTTATGCCTTAGAAAAATTTCAAATAACATCACTAGCATAGGTACATATAGGGGCTTCCACTTTCAATTTCCAATACTTAGAACATTTTCCAACTCCTTCCACAAGTCAAGGCGCATATAGAGGTAACTACTTCAAGCTTTGAACACTTAGAAAATATCAAACTTCCTCCTCAACTCTTAGGCGCATATGATCCTTCAAGCTTTGAGTTTATTTGCCTTAGAAATTTTCAACATTCTTCTCTTCAAGGTTGGGCGCATTTAGGAGGTCAAGCTTCAAGTTTAAATGCCTTAGAAACTTTTCTAACTCTTTCACCCAAGTTGAGGTGCATTTCACCATGTCTACTTCCAATTTCAAGCACTTAGTAAAATTTTCCATCAAACTCAAGTAGCCAAGGTGCATATGAGGGCAGGAGCTTTAAATTTTCAACACTTAGTAAATTTTTACCCTCCTTCCTTGCTAGGGCGCATATGAGGGTAGGAGCTTCCAATTTGCTCATGCCTTAGAATTTGTTTTGGTGCCATCATGCAAGTTGGGCACATTTTGATGGGTCTCTTGCCATTTACCAATACTTAGAAAAAATTTCATGTTTCCTCACAAGCTTGGGCGCATATCAAGGGGTCTAGAGGAACTTTTAACACATAGAATATTTTCTCATCCCTATCTTCTAGCTTGGGCGCATTTGAGGTGTGGAGGTGGAATTTCCATGACTTAAACATTTTTCTATCACCTCTTCCAGATGATGGCACATTTGAGGGGTCAAGCAGGAAGTTTCATGCCTTAGCTTATTTTCCATCACCTTCCTTAACATGAGGGCGCATATAGGGGTAGGAGGAGGAACTTCAACACTTAACCTTTTCAACGTCCTTCAAAGCAAGATGAGATGGGCGCATTTGGGGCCCCAAGGAGGATTTAACTTTGACTTACGTCTTCATGAAGTGTGGGCGCATTTGGGGGTAGGGGCAGGAATTATCAATGACTTAGAAATTTTTTTCCATCCTCTTCATGAAGAGTGGGCGCATTTTGGGGGTCATGCAGGAATAAGCCAACACTTAACTTTTTTTTTTTTACGCTCCGTCTTGAGGTGAGGGCGCATTTTGGGTGTCAAGTAGGAACTTCTTCAGACTTAGAAAATTTTTATCACCTCTATTTCTCCTTGAGGGTGCATTTTGGGGTAGGAGCAGGAATTTCATGCTTGGAAATTTTTTCATCTTCCTGCCATTCTCATCTTGGGTGCATTTGAGAGGGGGTGAAGGAATTTGTTCAGACTTAGGCATTTTTCTAGCTTGCTCGCTCCTGTTTACTGTATTTAGTAAGCCCTCTGATTTTCCTACCTCTGAAGCTTTTGGATTGATCTGAAATTTCAACCACAGGACCCTCATGACCTAGTTGATCTGTTCACATTGCCATCTCGTGCTGACTTGCTATTTATAGCATGTTTCTGGAGGTGATTTACTATTTATAGCAACTGCCTAATTTTGAGACTTCCACAACTCCGTTCAGCTTGAGATTTGAATGACGTGCTCCTCATGGGATGACCTGCTTGTTCACACTGGCGCCTGCTGCTGACTTACTATTTATAGCCTGTTTCAGAAGTGACTTACTATAAATAGTAAGTGCTCCGATTGCCCTCAAATTTTATCAGTGGATAGCTTGAAAGATACTGATCACAGTGGGATACACCGGTTTTCGGAGATTCTGGCATTTGACCCCTCATTTTGGGTCCCGAAGCTGGAAAACCTAATTTGACTTGCATGTCAATCAAATGACCTCTGTTTGACCTCGTTTTTGTTGCACTTCGCTCTGTTCGTGATACTGAGGTGCTAGGCAGCCTCCAGAATGATCCTACTAAAAATAGTAAGTCTCCGAAAAAGTGACCAACTCCGCCTGCATGTCACATCACTGCGTAGCTCTTGAAAAACCCATAAAAAATAACCTGACATGCGCTGAAAAGTCCTGCATGCAAACCCTAAAAATAGCCTCGGAAGATAGCTTTGAAAAAGGTCCTAATCCTGGTTTGTATGTTACACTACTGCGAAGCTTTCGAAAAACCCACAAAGAATGTTCAGACATGTGTAGAAAATTCCAACATGCAAACCCTAAAAATAGCCTTTGAAGGCTGAGTGTTGAAAGTTATCATCTCACTTTGCATGTGATATCATTGCATAGGTCTTAGAAAACCCAGAAATATTCTCCAGACATGCGTGAAAAACTCCAACATGCAAACCCTAAAAATAGCCTCTAAAGGCCGAGTGTTGAAAGTTATCATCTCACTTTTCATGTGATATCATCGCGTAGGTCTCAAAAAACCCAGAAATATTCTCCAGACATGCATTGAAAAACTTTGCATGTAAACCCTAAAATCAGCTCCTGAAGGTGGTACTTGGTAAAAATAGAAAGTTGTCTGTTTCAGCTCAAAACTTGCAGACAAATAGCTTGACGTGCTCTGGATGTAGTGTGATGATGAGAATTTCAAAAGTGCTGAGAAAAATGTCCCAAATTAGGTACTTACTAAAAATAGTAAGTTGTCAAAATTCAATGAAATTTTGTTGGGGACTTGCTGGAAGCATGCTGACTGTATTGCCAACCTCAGATCTCAATTCATTCACTCCATTTGACTCCAAACTGGCTGAAAGATTCAAAACTCTAATTCTCAGACTTAGCCAAAATTTCACATCAGATGGCCGCATCCCCAGAAAGACAGACAAAACAAGAGAGAGACAACAGGAAAACTAACTAAAATCAAGCCAAAAGTCTGAAACGAAGCAAAAATTAGGGGGTCCCCATTTGCAATGGGGCGATGTGTCAAAAGGTCACAACAATATCTACAAAAGACACAATTCACACAAATTGCGGAAACCCTACAAGAATAGCTTAATTTCTTTAGGATGCCCACTAAGGTAAAATGAAAATCAATGTCATGAACTGGGAGAAAAAAGGAAAAACCTGATGAATGCCAATGAATTCAAAGCACATGCAAGTTAATTTACTCATCATCCCTGCTAAGTTCAAAGCCACTTTCTTGTGAAGCAGATTTGAGGGCTTTTAAGTTTTTTCCATCCATCCAGCTTATGAAGGTTCCTGCATATATTTTCATGTTCAGAAAATGCCGCAGCATATACTCCTCAATGTGACAGAGGTCAGAAGGCTTGACGTGATAGAATACAAGAATGAATAGTGACCCAATAAACTGCATTCTGCTGCTTAGTTACATGAAAAAAATATAGACCACTTTGTTGACTTTGTCTCTAAAGGTTAGTTCCTAGATACAATCTCTCTTCAATAAAAATAATTATCATTGAGCCCATTGCTTTGAAAGCCACTAACCGCTTCCATCTTTGTTCGAATAAGGCCAATGAGGAGAATCCTATACAGCCTTCCTTCCAATATAGACCTTGAAAATACCAGTCCTTTGCAAAACATGTGAAATCCAAAGAAATTTCAATCTATGTTGCCCTTACAAATGTTAATGACAGTCTGCAAGGGCTTTCAAATGTGTTGGAAACCAAAAGTGAAATATCCAACAAGTAATTGGGCTCACGCTAATGAGCTGTTCAAATTTTTTTTATAAATCTGCTGATTACTAATGAGAAATATTTGGGAATAATCAAATGGCTATTAACTTGTTGCAACAAATGAGTAGTCTGCCTTCAGCCCTTAAGGAAAATCTCTAGAACCTACTGAACTAAACAGGGAATATTGAATGGCTGTTCAGCAATGACAAAACCAGAAGAGAGCTTGTTGGGGTTATTTAATGCAATGAATAATAATTGGTTGCAGAAAGGGTAATCATTGCTGTGAACTTCTCTATGGCAGAGTATGCACCTGTCAATGAGAATTAGATGACTATTCCTTGTGCATATGCCAGAGGGGATGGTTGAGGATGGAATTGGAACATTCAACAATTGGATGGAAGAGATACTGCAGCCACAGCCCTCAGACAGCAACATGCTATTGCACACATGCTCGCCAAGACTCTAAAGATGAACCTTTCTAGCTAAAAGCAATGGCATGCCCTTTGTTTTGCATATTGAACAAAAACTATGTATGCTTATACTGTGTTCTAGGTCTTCTTAGATTCTTTATACCGTACTGTACTGAGAAGGTGAAATCACATAGTATTCTAAATTTACATTGTAAGGGTGCTTGTGCAAAGATTAAAGCTTGAAATTCTAAGTTACCTGTTCGGTTTTGGTTCGGGTTCAGATTCGAGAACCCGGTTCGCCGGTTCGGGAAGTTTTTTTTGGGATTGGGTTCGTTTTGGGTTCGGTAATACAAAAACATATAAAAATCAGAAATATTTACATATTTGCAACAGTAATTAAGTTCAGAATACACCATCATATTAATAGTCAAATAACATAGCAAAAATACACCACCACTTTATACTCAAAAGTCAAATGTCATGATATAGAATTATAAATTGAAGTTCAAACTTCAAACATAAAAATGTCAAGTGTTTACAATCAGCCATTAATAATTATTAATTATTGATCATTGATCAATCTGAATCATATGGGTCATCAAAAAAAGCAGCATCATCAGCATCATTAGATGCTACATTTTGTGTAGAACCACAAATAGCATTAGTGGCACTTGCACAAGCACTGCCACTAGCACTAACACTATCGCTCTCATGCTCAGTAGTAGCTGCTTCAGGCTGATAGTCAGGCTGATAGTCATCATCAATATCAAGTGCAGCTAAGTGACTTGTGGAAGCATCCAAGTTAAGCTGCTCTGGCTCAATATCCCACCTCCTTGTGTCTCCTTCTTTGTAGGAACTATGTTTGTGTGTAAGGAGGCGCAAGTTTTGAATGCACATACACCAAGTCCTCATCCTTTTTTGAATGTAGCCTATTGCGTTTTATTGAGTGGATGAAGGAGTATGTGCTCCAATTCCTCTCAAAAGAGGATGAACTAGCAACCTATTAAGACCAAATTAAATTAATAAATAGTTAAGAGTTACAAAATTTAACTAAACAAAATTATTAATTAAAATTAAAATTACAAATATAAAACTTACTTGGGATAAAACTTTTATTGCAATAGGTTGGAGGTGCATGTATTCTTGCCCATGGAAGTACCACCAACTATGAGCATCCACCCTGCACTTGTCTCAAAGAGCATCCATATTCTGATCAACACTCCCAGAGCATGCAAAAGCCATAAACTCAGCCCTCACTCGATCACGTTGGTCACGATCAGTGAAGATTCTATGAATTGCTGCCTTGTACCCTTGGGCCACTTCACCATCCCTATATGGAGCAACTCTTGATGAAGTAGAAAGTATCTCAGGGCTATAATATTTGGGACTCAATGCAAAAGCGAGAAGATGCAAGGGAGTGGTCATTTTGTTCCATCTATCAACCATGATTTCCTGTAGCTCTTTGAAGAATTTTTCTTTAGGATCTTCCTCTTTTGCATTGATGATGGATCTCATCTTCTCAATCATTGAGTCGATACCATCATATACTTCGCCCAAACAAGGTCTATCCAAGTCAGTGTAACAGATCATGCTCAGTATGGGCTCGATGAAACTGACGAGATACTCAACACGATCCCACCAACCATCATCTAGGATCCTTTGCTTGATCCTATTTGCCCTTTCATTGCTAGATTGCCTCCATACAACCCTGACGAGATACTCAACACGATCCCACCAACCATCATCTAGGATCCTTTGCTTGATCCTATTTGCCCTTTCATTGCTAGATTGCCTCCATACAACCCAATTAGGGCTGATTACCATGGCACATAGTGCCTCACGAACCTTTATAAGTCTTCTCAACACAATTGTGTTGGAGGCAAAATGGGTCTCGGCAACCTGTTTGAAAATCAAAATTAAAATTAAAATATAATTTAAATATACAAAATCAAAATTTAAAAATTAAAATTAAAAGAAAATTCAAAAATTTAAAAATATTGAGAATTAACTTACCTTTAACAACTCCAATTTTGAGAATTGTCTAAATATTCCTTGTGTCATATGGTGGTTGGTGACAAACATTTGGATGTCTTCGCCCTCGGCATACACCTGTTTGATCCATTCAATTTTGGATCCAATTTTTTGTAGCATTAGATTGAGGGAGTGGACAACACAATGTGTCCAAAAAATGTGTGGATACTTCTCCTCAACCAATAACCCAACAACCCTACAATTTTTGGCATTGTCGGTTACAACTTGCACAACATTTTGATGGCCCACTTCTTCAATAGCTTGGCAAAGGATGTCAGCAATAAATGGACCATCTTTCACCTGTCCTTCACAATCCATTGCTCTCAAAAACATTGCCCCTTTAGGGGACACAGCAATAACATTGATCAATGGGCGATTTCTTGCATCTTTCCATCCATCATAAACTATGGTCACCCCTGTTTCGATCCACGAATCCCTTATGGGCTTCAAAGAGTCTGCTACATGTTTCACCTCTTTCTCCAATAAGGTGCAACGCACCTTCTCAAAACCTGGGCCCTTATACCCCTTTGGAGCTTCATTAATAGATTTCACCATTTTTTGCCAATATAGTGAATGAACAACATTGAATGCCAATCCATTGGCATAGACACATCTTGCTATGTCTTGATCAGCAATTTCTCTTGCCTCATTCTGAAATGAAGCTTCCAACGGTCCCTTAGATCTTTTATTTGAAGAGGGCATGGTTTGCTCTTGAGGGATGTCCATAAATGGATGGCTTTCTGTAGGTGGAAAATAAGAAGGTGGTGTAGGGGGTTTCATGGATCAAGATCCTTTCTTCAAAGGATGGCTTGTTTTACCACTGGTTGTATTTTGGTCTGCCTTTTCTTGCTCAGCAATATATTTCAACACTATATCTTTTGGAATGCCATTGTTGTTTTCACTTGGACAATTTTTGATGCCTGTTTCAGGGATCCCGCACAAGTGCCCTTTTACTCGACTGTATGAGCTCGAATATTGAACATTGCAATGACTACAAATCCAAACATATCCTCCACCACTTGGAAGTTGCTAAACCATTTCTACATATTTCCAAAGGGGAGAGGCTGGGTTTATTTTGAAACGAGATTGGATTGAGCTTGAGGAGGTACCGGTTGCCATTGTAATACGGAATAGTGAATACCTAAGGCACAACATATTGAAATTTTGGTATTGATTCATTGAATTTGAAACTAAAAGACTTAATTAATTTCAAAAAAATGAAAAAATTGAACATGTGTTATAGACATTTAGAGGAATGAAAAGTAAAAATAAACAATAACTAAAAAACAAAACAAAAGAGTTGAAGTTCACTTGTGAAAAAAAATGTAAAAAAAATAATTAAAAAACTTCAAAAAACCTACCTCTTTTGAAGAAATCTTGCTCTACAATCTTCTTAGCAATGAATAGACACTTGCAAGTGCTTAGGAATAGCACAACAATCAACTTTGAACAATCTACGATCAGCCTTCAAGTCTATTCCAGCTTGTGCAAGCAAAAGAGAAAGTTCAGCAATGGAGGCAAAAAATCCTTTTTTCTCATTCACAAATTGGTAAATGAGTTTCACTTTACCTATTTCATGTTTTTGAGGCAAGTATTAGGGTTAAAAGGAATAAAAAAGTCATTAAAAGTCAAAAACGAGTCAAAAAAGTATTAAAAAAATGAAAAAAAAAGTGAAAATATGCGCCTGGGCGCGGAATAGAACCCGGGTTCGAACCGTTCGAAATTTTTGAACCCTGTCCGGACCCACAGTCATGGGTCCGGACCCTAGCCAAATCCATAGTCCAAAAGACGGACCTGGAGCGAATTTCCACGGACCGGACCCGAATTCCGGACCCGAATTGAACCCGACTCGAACCTAGGGCCTTCCTGAGCGAATCCGGTAACTTAGGCTTGCATATTTTAGGTGTGGAACTATATGTGAGCTTTTAATATTCCTGGAAAATATGAAGTTTGTTGTTTTATTTGATCTTAGCAGACCTACTAACAACTGAAGAAGATACTGCTGCCGGTTATCTTGGTTGTAGTTTCTCTTTTGTTGGAGCTTGGGTGCTTGATGCTTAAGGAAAGCCAGGGACATATTGTAGATTCCTTGATTTGAAAGTTTTGGGGAAAAGATTAGAAATGAACTGTTTCTTGAAAATTTAGAATGAGTTTTGTTGTATTAAGCTGAAGCTATGACAAATTTGGGGCTGCAATTTTCTAGATGACTGAAGTCTGAAGCAACACTGGAAACTATTCAAGTTCCTAATGTTGCAGGCTATATAATAGCTAGACCGAGGTCTAGGAGGTACATTGTAAGTACTTTTATTAAGAACTGCAGACATATATTCGTGTATGGTGCATTCAGTTGAAATTAGCTTGTCAGTAGCAATAAATTCAACAAGAAGTTTGGAAGCTTACGTTAATTGAATGAGGTTATCAAACTGTCTAATATGTAGGACAGTGTGGTCCTAATGCAACAGAAACAGCGGAATCTTAAGCCTGAAAAAAAAAAGTTGGAACTTCACAATATCTGAAGTACGATACTACAAAGACCAAATGAAAGGTATCTGATTGAGGGAACTAGAAGAACATGTGACTTGTAGACATGCATGCAGTTTAGATTGCACTTTAGATTGTTGGGTTAAGTTAGAAGTTGTGCCCATGGTGATAGATATCATGATTGGGCAATTTTCAGTTGGAAGCAAGGTTAGAACATGATTGTAGTGAATGGATTTTGGTAATCAAGAGAAAGTAAGTATCGGGGGAATTGAATGGTTAATGGAGGTCAGTTGGGAGCAGATTGATATTTGACAAAAATGATGTAATGGTAGTAGTAATACTAATCATTAGTTAAAGAATGTGTGATGATTATTCTCACGAATAGCATTGGGATTGTTCATTTGTCAGCTGCAAACTGAAGAAATAGGTCAAAAATAAAATGAGCTTCGTGTAGAAGCAAATAACTGGTTGAAGAAGTGAGTGACTACTGTATAAAAGTTTAAGGAGGGTGGATTGCTCGTGATGGTTTTGAGGGTTTCTTTCCTATAATTTTTAAAGATATTTGTGTAGTAATCTAAAAATACATATGCTTGTTCATGAGCTGAAAATCATTAAATTATTTTAAATGCCAGTTGTTTCAGAATAATATTACATATGCATTATTTATATAAATGCACAGATTAAGATATCATCTAACACAATCAGTATATTCAAACATTTTATCAACCATATTATTTTCGCTATTTAAAAATGCAATTGCTTGCTGTAAAGACACATTTGTGATGGCTTCTTGATATGTGTCTCAAACAACATCCTACCAGACCATCTTGTAGCCTAAGTTATGACCTGTCAAAAATAGGATGCATCTCCAGAAACAATGCATTTAAGATTTACAACAAAAGGTCAGATAGGGGATTTTGTCCGTACAAGCAAGGCCATAGCAAACTAGTATGGGCATTCTTGAGACTTAAAGAAAGATAAATTTACATAGCATAACCAAATGTATCATGTTTTATGTTTTTTTAAGTTAACTTGGTATAACTAAATCTAGAAATTAATATGTAGGCAAGGATACTATCAGGTTAACAGTATATCCAACTTGATTGATATAATGCTAGTTTTTAATGGCAGGTATTGCAAGGTTTGGCAAAGTCAATAGCATCAGATGGTGAGGGTGCAACATGTTTGATTGAGGTAAACACCTTTTTCAATGATCCATACTAGCTGCAAAGCACAAAATTTGATTTAGCTAGAAAAAAGTTGCATTTGTTTGTTAGCTTTTATAGGAACCAGTCTGATTTGTCTTCGTTTCCAATTATTGAAGTATGTGCTATTTAAGAAAAGCCCATTTATTAAGTTAATGCTTTATGTCTTTTGGTTTTGCATGGTGTGCTAAATGCAAGTTGTTTCTTCACAATGTGTGAATATATAACATATATGCTTATACTTTTTCAAATATCTTTCATTTTGTTTTTAGATTTATGAAATTCTAGACCTTGTCACACTATCCAATGAAAAACTAATTAATTGGTCTTCTAGTCGGTGTTAATTTGATCCTTTCAAATGAGGGCTAAGAGATGCGTGAAATAGTACTTCAAGTTTTTTGCAGTACTTGTATATATTTGCAATTGTTCCTGCATCTTGATACTGCTGTGTTGCACTCATACTTCTGTGTTTAGGAAGACTAATAAATCTTAAACTCAGGTTTAGCTGGGTACTTGTACCTGGGGTGAAGAATGTATTTCCTCTATTCTCAGGACATCAGGGGTATGGCATGAATGTTCCCTGTTAGGTGTGCATAGTTTGTTGAGGTAGTTCTGGAAGTTACTCCTTCATGACCCCCCCGCCCTCTGAAAAAAATTAAAAAAATCCACAATAACAACTGTATGTTACCCCAAATGCAGAATATATGTTCAGTCATCTCCCTTAACCTGTTAGAATTTCAACAGCGAAAGCATATTGCCTCTGATCCTAGTATGCATGTAATCAATATTAGAAGCTTCTTAGGAAACAAGACTATATGCATAAGAAGTTGAACTAGCAATGATAAAAGCCTGAAGTGGAAACATAAATGTTCAATAAAAATACACATTGTGTTGGATTTCACAGAAAGTGCCACCCATGATCTGCGGATTGACAAAAATATTGTCTAATGCTGACATTTTCCTTGGCGGTCTCAAAGTATTTGTCATGAAAAATATCATTTTTTTTTGAGAATCTATCCTTACTGGTATTTTTTGTCAAAGGCCTTCTTATGGGCGGTGCTCATTTTTACCAATGGAGAGTAGCTTACGAATTTCTATTTAACAAGTTCAAGATCAGTTATTTGCAGTATATCTGTTTGCCTCTTTTGGCAGTAATTGGTTGTTTCTACTTTCTTTTTAACCATAAAGAATAATGAATTTGATCAGCACACTATATCGTTAGTGTAACGCCCCGCCGTGCTAACCCCAAAGGACAACAGAAACAACAAATTACCACACAATTTTTTTTATTTTTATTTTTTAAAAGAACAATTCATAAGATGAATGTGAACATGTATTGCATATAAAGCAATTATACAATCACAATGACCATTACGTCCTTTGGGGTACACGAGATGGCATCACGAAGTCCTAAAACTAATACCATAACGATAACGAACGAATCAAGATTACATAAAGATAACATCCAACCATCCATGATCAAAAGAGATAAAAAAAGATACACATAACATTTTATTAATAGTTCATTATGTCAATTGCGGAGTATATTTCCATAGATACAACACCATTTAGAGTTACATATTATGAAACGTTAACACATAAAAGTACCAAGTATATATGTACATTTCATGAACGTCAAACATTCATTAGAGATTATAAATTAAGGTCAAGGGTTACAATCATTACAATGATAATAAAGGTTACATCGTACAAGAGTGACAATAATACAAAAGTGTTCCCCAACAAAAATGGGAACAATACAATAAGATATAATGATACAATTGGAAAAGTGAATACAAAGTAACAAGTTTGGATCGAACTTGGTACAATTCCGGAGATGCTGCAAGCGGCACAATATGCATATCACGATCCTTGGCTGGGGACCCAATGGGGTGCCTAGCACGTTCCACCCGACCATGTGGACCCGAAAGTCCACCCCCCGTGCTAGGAGTTGACAAGAAAGATCCCCAAACCGCAATCCAAAACAATCAAATGAACCAATAGCAAACCAAACTCCACAACAAGGATATCATCAACATAAGATAACAGATCACAACATTTCCATCACTTAGCCAAAACAAAATAATGAAAATTCCAACAAATCCAAATGTCAAGATTATAACTCAACACTAAATAACCATAAGAGGTGCCAACAACAATAGGATCCAAGCCTTCAAATAGAATTGCAATATCAACCAACAATAAATATCAAGGGCACCTTTCATTAACATCAATCAAGTTGCCATGAGGCATGTGTGCAACACTAAAAGATAGAACTTGGAGGCTTCAACAACAAACACCAAGAATCAATTGCCTCAATAACTTCAACAATTCAATCAACACTCCCAGAGGCAACCAAACAAGGGAACATAAACGGGTACTGTAGGAGAGTGTCATTGCATGGCCTTACATGGATTATCCAGGCAACCTATCACAAGGTACCGCCTCCATCTATGGTTATCCAGGCAGCCTATCTCAAGGCACCGCTCCATAGGGTGACTCATGCGGAACCACTTACCTTTCGTGAGGACAAGGCAGTGATCTTACCAACCAGGTCTTCTCATCCCATCCTTAGCCTATGATAGCACTAACGGTATGGGTGAGGAACATAATTAATCTTGTTTAATGTTTATTTACCCAAAACCCACCAGTTCATTAATTAAATTATCACTTTTTAAGGAAACTCTTCCATGGGTTACCCTAACAGCCCCTTTGTGCGCCGGCCCCCATGAAGAGCCACTCTCCCTATGGGTACCCAAACCAAAACATGCAAGGGGTGTACCTTATCTCACATAGAAATCAAGGTGAATATAACACAAAACATGCGAGGCATGAACCATCTCGCAAACCCATTCCATATCACTGAAACAAGAATAAAGGAGGTACCACCCACCACATCAAAAGTCAACGCCATAGTACAAAGTACTACTCATGAGCTCAAAATCTAAAATAAGAGCAATAAATCACAACGGAACAACTGTGGAAAAATCAACATAAGTCAAGTTCCTCCATTGCCTCTGGAAGCCAAAAACATCATAAATCCACAACCTTCTATTGAAGGTAATTCAAGTATATCAGGTTCCCAACCATCTCAAATATGACCACAAGAAAGATAATGCAACAAAGTCTCCTCATTCAAAATTAACACAATAAGGAAGACTATCATCAAGGACCCCACCAAAAGACTATATAAGTTTCATAATCATAAATCGAAAGGAGGAGAATGAAAGTGGCATCATCATAAAGAGATCTTCAGATTCAACCAAGGCAAACATAATCAATTCTGACACAAATTCAACTGGGCATCCAAGGGAGACCTCTATTTCTCCTCTCAAGATACCCTTGCAGTGTGGCAACTAATCACTCTTAACAAAACCAACAATTATGACAATGACCGCAATCAATGATACACAATCTCAATTCAAAGATCAATCCAGTCAATCATGATAACCATCAAAATTTACCTTTAAATATATGATAACATTCATAATCATAAAGACTAAAGACGCTCGATTTACATTTTATTCATTCATTCACTACAAAGACATTTTAACTCACAATAATAAATCATAAGAAACTTTCAATAAATCAAATTCAAGACTAGATCCTTATCCTTTCTTAATATTCACACGATAGATCATCAAGGTTATTGTATCCATCAAAGGAAACTATTTGTTAGCAAGATAAAACAAATTTTATCCAAAACCTATAACCTAAAGTCAATAGAGTTTACTATACCTCACAATTCTACCCATCGTCTATGATATCAATTATTCAAGTTTTACGATCCCAATTTAGAGAATACAATGAAGTAAACATTCAAAGGATTATCCAAAGCAATCATCTAAGTGTTAATATCCTACAAATACGAGTATACAAATATAAGTGATTTCACTTAATTTTCCCTTCACCAATATTCTAGCTTGCTTAGTTATTTTAAATGTTGACGTAGACCCATATTAACGAATCTTCCATTTGCACCATTACCAAATTCATAAATATCGATGAAAATGTGTATTTTAAGATTATCTTATTTAATTCTTAAATTTTACAAAATAATTTTTCATGGAATAATTTGCATCAATATAAATAAATTAATTTATCACTTTTCCAAATTAATATATTAACATTACAATTCAAACATACATAATTTATTAACAATGTGTTAATTTACAAACTTTATTAAATTAATAAATATTATTTTATTTTTTTTACTTAATTTTCTAACTTTATTAAAGAAAATTAATAGAAAAAGGGAAGAAGACTCATTTATTTATTTTCTTATTTTTCTACTCTAATATGAGAAATGTGGAATTATTCTTAAATAATAATTATCATACTAAATTCTCCTTTTTAAACCATAAAGTTTTTTCCCTAGCCCCTTATTTTAGCATTAGGTAAAGGGGAGATAAAAATTATATTTAAGCCCACACGTAAGGAGGAATAAATTAGACTAACTTTAAACTCCTATATGCGTAGGGGAAATAATGTTCTTATTGGTTAGAGTTGCAACTACCTTCGTAAACATGTATGCAAAATGTGAATGCATAGCCAAGGCACATGACAGTTTGACCATATTCCTTTAAGAAATGTGATCTCATCGAATGCAATGGTGCAGAATATGCACAAAACGGATTAGTTGAAAGGGCTTAAGAAACTTTCAAGCAAATGAGATTGGCTGGTGACACCAAAAAAAAAGTCCAGAGGTGATTTAAATTCTTACACCCTTCTATGCTCGAGTGCAGCGACTACAAAAGATTGTATTAAGCATTTTAAGTAAAAACACCTTAACTACATACTGTAGCCTCCTTTCAAAACAATTAAAAGACGGTCAAGCTCATGGAGAATATTGGCGATGCTAAAAGAAACAAGCTGGAAAACAGGTTACAGCAGCAAGGTCTCTTTTTTATTCTTTTTTCTTTTTTAATTAGACATTATCTCTACAGCAATGTCATGGTAATGAGATTTATTTTGTTAACGCCGATACTGGAAGAATAAGTCATAAATAGCTAATTGGCCAAGGTCTACAGAGTCAAGGAGGTTATTTAAACTTTTAAACTTCCTATTTTTCTCTAGTGTTGTGGCTGAGGAAGGTTAACGATGGAATCAGAGAGATTATTTAAACATCTACAACATTCTATTTCCAAGTGTTGTTGCTGTGACAAGTTGCCAACAGCTTCAGGGAGGCTGTTTAAACTTATACACTCTCTCAGATCTAAATACTTTGGCTGTGATAGGTTGCAAATGGTATTAGGGAGATTGTTTAAATTTATACACCCTCCAAACTTATAAAAATTGCAGCAGTGGTAGGTTGCACATGGAAAGAGAAGCGGTGGTAGCAGATTGTGCACAAAGATGATTTTGCAAGAATCTCTCAAAAACTTTGGACAAATGAAGCACTCAAGAACACGTCCTAACATTTTAAACTTTGCTCACTTCTAAGTGCACGCAAAAAGGCAGTTTAGTGGATGAGGACTGCACATACTTCACACAACAGCAACCCTTATTGCATTACATACAAAGCTGATCATAAGGAGTGTCTTGGAGATACACAAAACTTAATACTAAGATGCTAGCCTAACCTGCGATGCCTCTCAACTGGCTGCGCTGGTAAATATGTATGCAAAATGAGTAACACAGCCAAGGCACTTGACTGTTTGATTAAAAAAAAACCTCGCAAAAATGTGGACTCAAATGCAAGATGTGAAAGTTGTATGATCTCAAGGAAGAAATGACTGCAGGGGGCGCACATTTGTTCAAGGCTTTAAAAAAAACATTTAAGTAACTGCAAAAGCAGAGACAAGGCACGTACACTGTTTGACAGAATACTAGTTAAACCTGTGATGCCTGTAGGTCATATATGAATATAGGCTGGGCATTTCCAACAACACTGTTTTTATAGATGGATCCTCAAAAACAAATGCTACATCCCATGTTCTGCTCTTAAACATCCTGTGCAGAAGCGGCAGATGCGGTGAGATTCAAAAGTAAAGAGGTTGATGAAAGATAGAGGGATTAAATAGATACCCTGGTGTAGTTGGTTTTATGGCCTGAAGAGGGTACATGCGCTTTGTTTAGGAGACGGATCTCATCCACAAACATGTGAGATCAATGCAGCAACAGAGAAATCGGCTTAGCAAGGAAGACAACAGGGTATATCAAAATTTACAATTTTTACCTAAAGCTGCGGAGGAGAAGGCAAAAGAATCATTTATCTGCAACTATGATAGATTGTCAGAAATCAAACGGGTTATTTAAACCTTTAAACTTCCTATTATATTCAAGTGCGCAGTTGAGTTAGTCTGACAGTGGAACAAAGAGATTATTTAAAACTCTACAACACTCTAATTTCAGGTACTGCAGATGTGATAGCTTCCCAACGAAATCAGAAAGGCTTTATAAACTTTTACACTCTCTAAAGTCTAAGCATTGCAATAGTAATCAGTTCCTGATGGATGCAGAGAGATTAATTAAAATAACATACGAAACAGGAAACCAAGGCAGTTACCTTCACCTGTCTGATGTTCTTTCTCCAGCTCCTGCCCCATTCTTCCTTCTTCCCAAACGTATCCTCCTTCATCTCCATAAAAACATCCCCCGAAAAGACAGCCTCTCCTGGGGAGAATGCCACGCAATGAACATGCAAAGAAGAGAATGCAAGCACAGGGCATGTGGTAGACAGGAAAGAATTTCTTGAAGCAAGGTAGAGGGTACCATCAAGGACATGTGTCCTTCTTCTTTGTTTGCATAGAGATATTAAATACACTTAAACATTTGTATGCACACATACATATAATTGTTTTTATTTATTTTCTCAGATTTTTATATATATATATATATGAATATTTATTCTTTATCTTCCAAATTCTCTTCTATGACCAAACACCTTGAAGTTTATATTTAAACTACATCCATAAGTGGATTATTAATCTTTTACATTATTATCTATAAGATATAAATTTAATATTTATATTTTTATGTGCATATTCAAGGAATATTTTAAATTTATAACTATACTGGATTATCCATCCTTATTAAACTTTAATTACTCATTATTTGAAATTGTAATTTACAATTTGTCCTTAATAAAGAATAATATAATATGTTAACTCATTTTTCCCCCCCTTCCAATAATTTAATAATTTTAATTTAATACTTTAATTAATCCATGTTGCCATTACGAGCAACAAAATACACGACAATACCTAAACGACAAGAGTTTTTTTTTAAATAACTAAACCCTTAAAGTATTTCCAACATCCTTCGTTTAGGTTTTATTTAACCTATTCTCATAAAATTAAATATATATATATATATAGATGTAGGTATATTTCAAAAGCCAAGCAAAAGTACAAACTATCGAAATAATTTCTTAACTCTTGAGCTACACATTTTAATTAGATTCTGAGCACAACATACACCATTATCGAATAAATCTATGTAAGGTTATACAACTATGTTCTAAGGCACATATAACCCATTTCTGTGTAACAAAACCCATATAATTCTATGTGCTCTAGACTTCGATGAAAGGTCGGATTCCTCTCAACACCACAATTTATTTTCACTAGTCAATTGAACAAGACATAATTATGAACATAATCACAAATAACACTTATGCCAACAATCCAGAAAGACCGATTCCGAGGGGCACTACAGTTAGTTACTGTTCAACATTTGCAATCAATCACGAGTTTTATCTGTGGATTCTATCCATTTTTTATTAATCCATTGCAACTTAATCTTCAGTTGATTGCAATGAGATTCTATCATTGGTTGCAGCTAATCATTTCTCTTAATGTTTTATTTACTATCTGCAGTACTACACTTTATTCGCAGCACTCCTTGCTGCTTCATTTTTTCCATTAACTTAAATCTTCACCTGATTTGCAACCTAAGGCAGTTACTATTGCAAGATCTAATTTCTGTAGGCTAGAGTTTGTACCATTCTTTATATTTTACTATTCTGGTTGAATATTCTGGCCAACTTTCATTCCTTACAGTTGTTAAGCTCCATGTCTCCAAAAAGTTTTAGTAGTTACCAGAACAATCTTTAGCTCTTTAGTTGTCCCAATGCATTGAAAATTGAAGCAGTTCCATCATTTCATTCTATTTGAGCCATGTTTTATCTGCACTGTTATTATATCTTGCTATGTAGTATTTTTTAAGACTATTTTCTGGGACGGCAATTTTTTTCCCAAACTATGGGGATGGCAGGGGGACAGTAGGTGGTGAAAGCAGGGAAGTTACTAAAGTAACTTAGACAACCTAAAAGCAGCTGAAATTTTAAAAAGTAAATACAATGTGCATCATTTGCAATGACTGTAGATGGTTGTCTAAAAATAGCTGTTCTAAAAATAGATTTCCTAGAATATGATTATCTCCTGAAAATGGTGATAGGCAAAAATATCTTTAGGTAGTATTAGCTAATTCGATAGTTGGCTCCTATTGATTATTTTGAGCAAGCTTGTTTGCTCTAACCATGGCAACTCCTTTGAATTGGAAAAAACCCTAGATTACATGAAAATATTTCTGTTTGTATATGAAGTGATAAATTCTACCTTGAATTATCAAATAGCATCTTCCAGTAGCTGTTAGAATTGTAAAAAAACGAGCTACAAGATCAACAATGAACAAAGACACCTTCCACGCAAGAGATCTGCAAACAATATATGCAATATTCCTCAACAAGAAAAAGCTACAAAATGAACCTCAAGAATCTTTAAGGAAAACAAGAGTCCTAAAAAAAGGTTGAGAGTTCTATCGAAGACATGATAATACAATGAGGGTTGAGTGCTATATAGGAGCAACCCTAAATGGTAAAGGGATTAGATCATGACAAATGTCAACATCTCATGCAATAAGACATAATGATTTAATAATAGCTCTCTAGTTAACATAGTAAATCACTCCTAAGTTTAGCTTAAGTGCATGAGAATAAATTAGACTAATAATTAATTAATTATTAGCTAATGCACGTTGAAGTTGGTAAAAATCAACTTAGCTCCCAAGGATCATCTGCAATCAAACACCTATCACAGAAAGAGAGAATAGCAAAGCTATGGAGGCCAAGAGCTATTGATCCAAAAAAGCATGAATCATATTAATGTGCATCTTCTAATGATAATACAATAGAGAATCCTTATAAAAGGATAATTAGCCTAGAAACACTAGGCGAGGATAAAACAAGATCATGACATGTGTCTTCATCCTATGACGCGAGAGATATAAAGAACATGACCTAAGTAAGTTTAAGTAATTAGAGGAAAAGGGACCTAGTAATTAAATAAATAATTAAGTAGGAAATACCTTATACTCTAATACCCCCCTTCAGTGAAACTTAGGTAGAAGTTCAAACCTCTAAAGATGAATGCATGATGGGTCCCGACAAACAAGGCCAAATAAGGTACCCATGTACAAACAAAAGATCTCTCAAAATCGGATAAAAAGGAGAAAAACCCAATTGGAGAAAACTCCTCTCCAAAAGAGAGAAATACAAGTGAAGGATTGAAGAAGCCTCCAACAAGATTGAAGGATTGAAAAGCCTCTAAAACAAAGTGAAGGACAAAGAAGCCGCCAACCAAGAATTGTCCCAAAAGATAGCAACAAAGGATGAACATGAAGAACACCACTGAAGCATGAAGAAGCTGCAAACGTTGTCAAAGAATGACTACTCTAGTGCTGAAACAAGAACCTTCACTGAAATAGATGATGATCGGGATCAAGAAGACAAGAATCTGCATGAGTGCCCCCAACGACACTACTCAAATTAGATGACAAACAAAGGAAAACATTTGAAAGTCGAAGATACAGATGGCACAGGTACCAAAAGTCTGAAGAATTGATCAAGTGAAAATGGAAGGTTGCCTCCAAAAAGTAGAAATGCAAGAGTGTCCATATGGTAAGTGCTCCATCTCATGAAAATGCATGTAACTGACCACTGATGTACGCTGCATCCAAAAGTACATAGGAACAAATACTGTATACATAGCTCACTCCTATGTGAAACCAAGGAAGCATTAGCACCAATAGTAGAAACCCCCATAATACTGACAAGGGAGAAGTATGACAGGTACACTGAAACTAAATGTGAGAAAAAAGTGCATGAAGAAGAATCAAGAACATCTTAACGTGCAAACATGAAAGTAGCAACACATATAAAGAGTGTGCAAACAAAAGGCACACACACACATGAGGCTACTGTCGTGGAAGGGACACTTACTTGACAAAGGTATGATGGAAAACAAAGGAAAAACATCAAACCCCCCATGACACTTTATATGATAGTGTGAGTACAATAAGGCGCAAAGTGATGTGCAAGATTCTAATTACATGTGCAATATAGAGGCATTTTATTTTAGTGCGTTTACATAATGAAAAATGCATACAATGGGAGCCCATAATGTCCAAAAAATGACTACATGCTAAAAATGCAATTCTCTGGCAGGAAAATGAGGAAACTGGTCACACCATGATGTACACGAAAAAACATGCACTTTAAAAAAAACAACACCCAAAAAAGAGTTTGGATGCAGAAGATATGGCCTGTCGAAGTCTCCAAAACGAGAATTGAACATCAACATCATTGAGAAAACCAAATTATGGAAAAAACTAGAAGCCAAAATTAGAAACCACCTAGACCATTGCGAAAAGCACTAAATTCTACCCCATTTCAAAAAAATTGCACTGGAAAAGACCATTGTATGGCCGAGATATGGCCTTTGGAATATGAGGTCCAAAATTGAAAAACTCAATGAAGAGGGGCTAAGTAAGGCAAAAAAGAATTTGGGCCAAATTTAGGAAAAGAATACCCCCAAATGTGGAGGTCCGCCAATTTTAGTGTGTTGAGAAAGAAAAATCCTCTATGCAGGTATAGTGGATTTATTGCAAAAAAAATGCAAAATTTGGCATGTTTTTATTTTTAAAGTAAAAAAAGCATAAAAAACTATAATATTTTTTAAATAAAAAAATATAATTTTTAAAATTTTTTGAGAAAAAATATATAAAAAAAACTTAAAAAAAAAATTTATATTAAAAATTTTGTGGGCAGTGAGGCCACCACCCTTGGGCGGGGCCCGAGGGGGTGTACCCCCACAGTACCCCTCCGTAGGGTGGCGGGACCCAAGGGGCTGCTGCCTACCACATAGTGGCAAGACAGTGGTACCTTATGGGTACTCGCAACCCAAAAGAATTTAGTAATTTTTTTAATTTGATGGTTTTGAAATGCAGGGAAAAAAATTGTTAATTTTAATTTTTAACCTCAATTTGCGTGTTGGGAAAGCTGTACGACCTTCTTGGCAATTTTTTTTTGCCTCAGAAGCACCTGACACCAAAATAGGTCGAATTTTATATCAAAATTCGTTGAATTGGCCTCCTAAATGTAACTATGAGGTTCTTTTCAGCCCAAAATACTTCAAAATAACAGCTACCCTCTGGATCTGGAAAAAAAACAACTGCTTCAAACCCTCACAAATTTGATGTCTAGAGTCCAAATTAGGCCAAACAAAATGCAAAACAGACTTTTCCGACAACTCTGAGTCCAATGGAAAACATTGATTTGCTCCAAGATGCACCGAATGATAGCTCAAGGCACAAAATATCTCAAGAAGAGGAAAGGGGATTACAGGTCTAGAGCTCTAATACGATGTTAGAATTGTGAAAAACACGAGCCACAAGATCAAACAATGAACAAAGACACCTTCCACGCAAGAGATCTGCAAACAATATATGCAATATTCCTCAACAAGAAAAACCTACAAAATGAACCTCAAGAATCTTCAAGGAAAAGAAGAGTCCTCAAAAAGGTTGAGAGTTCTATCAAAGGCATGATAATACAGTGAGGGTTGAGTGCTATATAGGAGCAACCCTAAATGGTAAAGGGATTAGATCATGACAAGTGTCAACATCTCATGCAATGAGACATAATGATCTAATAATAACTCTTTAGTTAGCATAGTAAATCACTCCTAAGTTTAGCTTAAGTGCATGAGAATAAATTAGACTAATAATGATTAATTAATTATTAGCTAATGCATGATTACTCTTATAGTAGCTTTATCAATAAATTCCCAAATGTCTAATTTGTATAAACTAGTGTTAAAAGACTTGGACTTGCTTCGGACTTGGCAAGCTGATTTTTGACTTGGACTCGGAATCAAACTTGGACCTCAAACTCGACAAATTGAAAACCCCAAGAAATTTAGAGATTTTTAAGGATTTAAAACTTGTTTGATGCATCCTTTAATAAATAAACCTTGAAGACACCATAACCTCATCAAATAGAAACTACTTTGATCCCATAGACAGACATACATCCATCACATAAGTATAAATACAAATTTTAGCTGAAGAAAATAACAGTAGTAAGACAATTAGATATATAATAAATGTTGTCAAATGTATACAATACTCATGGAATATTAAATCCATGGCATCAAAAGTTCCAAAAAAATATCAAAAAAAAAGCTAGATGTCTATGGCTCAGAGTATCCTGCATTAGTTGTCCTGCGTAGGTGCCTAAGATAACTCCTAGATGATGATGCAGCCATGATCTTTGCTTGTGTCTCAATAACACCCACACCAACATCCAAGGTGTTTTCTCGTGCTCTATCCTCCTCTGCCATGGCTACTGTCTCTGCCTCTCTATCCACCTGGTCAACCCAATCAAGTGAAATGGTAATTGATTGTCTTTATTCGATATTAAACAAAGGAGAGGAATATTTTTTATATAATAAATCACTAGACGATGTTTCTAAAAAAAAACAGTTGTGAACTAAAGCAAAAATGGAAAGTTGCTAAAAACTATCTAAAGTAAACTAACAACTAAGATGACCATTAAATATTACAATAATACTCTAATACCCTCCCTTAATGGTCACTCTACTAACTACACCAAGTTTACCCCAAAATTTTACAAATTTATTTGGACTTGGGACTTGGTGAGAATGTTTGTAGTCTAATCCTTAGTTGGAACATACTGCAACATTACAGATCCATCTTCAACAAGTTGTTGGATGAAGTGACAATGAAGCTCAAGATGCTTGGTTCACTTGTGGAAGACTGGATTCTTGGAAAGCTTTAGCACCCCTTGGTTGTCACAAAACAAGGGTGAAGGCTTGCTTGAGACATTTGCATGTCAGCAAGCATCCTTTGAAGCCATACTGCCTCACATGTTGCCTTAACTATTCCTCAACACTCTACTTCTGTCGAGGGAAGAGCTACTGCTTACTGCTTCTTGCTGGTCCATGTGCTTGGACCCGTACCAAGACTAAAAACATACCTGGAAGTGGACTTCCTATCATCAACTAAACCTGCCCAATTCGAATTTGTAAAACCAACCATCCTCGGATCTTTGCATTTGTTGTAGAGAATACCAAAGTCAAATGTCCCTTTCACATATCTCAGTGCTCGCTTCGCTACAACCTAATGTTCTGCCTTGGGGGTAGTCATGAAATGAGAAATGTAGCTCACAACATAACTGAGATCAGGTCGAGTGGCAGTAAGATAGATGAGGCTGCCCACTAGTTGCCTGAATGCAGACTCATTCACCATTGGTGAGTTTGATTTGGCTGAAAGTTTCAGCCCCTTCTCCATGGGAGTTGATAAGATTTTGCAATCTGCCATCTTGAATTTCTCTAGTGTAATGTCCCCTTCTCAAACCTGATCGTTCATGTGACCGTTGGCCTTTTTTCTGGAAACCCGGAGGCTAGTCGGAAGGTAAAATTAGGGTTTCCTATTTTTGAGGAGGTCATTGCTCAGAGATGGTGGATTCAATGGCGGATTCCTTCTGGGTTTTCAGAGGGCTTCGCAGTGGTATGTTCATCTCGACATTCAGAGCACTTTTTGGAATTTACTATTTTTAGTAAATTCTATTTTTGGCAGCTTTCCAGTTGAGTTCAGCTCGGTTGACTTCCTGTTTCAGTTGGGTCAGATGTCGTGTGCAGTGTTGGCTTCAGGGCATATTCAGAAGGATAAGTTAAGTCATTTATTTAAAAGGGGCATGTTTAAATGTTATATTTTAATGTTGACCCCTTGGCTTAGACTTAATGACTTAATGTTGTTTTTAAAAGTGGGTCCTTGAGGGTGGCGCCCTCATTAAGAAATGATTTAAATATTCCCTAAGTCAAAGCATGGTTATGAAGGGCGCTTATTTCAAAGTATGATATTTAATTAAAATGTCAAATCTTAAGCCATAAAGGAGAAGTACGCCATCTTGAGGAGATTAGGGTTTCTGACCTAAAAGTGGATTTTAGGGTTTCGTGAAGTCAAACGAAACTTATAAAGAGGAGTCTTGTGCATCATTTTGGGGATCTTTGGACAAATATACTGTTATGCTGCCGGATTGACTCTGGACTGCTTCGAGGAATGAAGGCCTCCTAGCTTGGGCATCTCTTCTCGTTTGTAAGACAACGACTAGTGATGATTTTTAGTCTAGTTTGTGAATTCATTGGATTCCGTGCATTGTAATCTGCATTAATCTAGTTAGCTTCAGATTTCGCATGTTAGAGAAATTCTGGTTTTTTCCTTTTAGCTACAGCAGATCCATTGTTTCATCCATAAATCAAAAAAGACAAAATAAATCATTGTGGGTATTGGTTATTTCCATTCATCTAGTCTAGGCGCCCTTGTGTTCCAATTTGTAGAATTTTCATTGAAGAATCTGATTTTATAAAGTAAATCGCCCTTCTCAGCTGTGGCCGTACTTTTCAGTACCTTGGGATTTGTGCATTAAAAATCAGTTGCACTTTCAGTCTGTTTTATGATCTGGTTTTGAGCGCCCCTATCTCAATTGAGTTTTGCAATTGGTATTTATCATTTTGGAGGAGTATAGAGAGAGATTCGAGCATTTCATGGTTTTCTATGTTGCTGGTAATGCGTTGAAAAGTGCAGGTCTGTCACAGCAGATTGGATAAATCTGCATCTTCTCTATTTGATTGGTGGTGATAGTTCTTTCAAGCAACGTGAAGACTTCAATGAAGATTGCCAAGCTTTGAGAAATAGGTTGGATCTTTAATTTGCTGTTTTCTGTGATCTTTACTTTCCGCAAATAAGTTCTTGAATATTGTACAACTCTCTTATAAGCTGGTTTATATTGTTAGCAAGATCTCATCTCTTAAAATTGTAAGCTGGCAGTAGTACTGACCGCATTATAGATTCTTGCTTATTCGGATTGTAATAGTCATTTCTTTCAGCAGTTGATATTGTTTAATTGATCTCCGCCCTATGGTCGCTACTATCCCATTCTGGGTTAGAAAGCACATTCTGGGTGTTGAGAGTTTTCAGCTTTCAGTATTTTCTTTCAAGCATTAGATTCTGTAATCACTCCGTCATATGGTCGCCCCTCACTCCGCATTGGATTGGGTAGCACATACTTGACGTTGAGTTCCTTTCTGTAATTAGATTAGAGGACCCTCTGACCAATGCTCGCCATCATCGGCGCCATTCTGGTTAGAGTTGCTTTCTTGCACGTTTTGGTTATTCCCTCTAACCTTAACGGGTGCATTGCTTGTAACTTGAAATTGTGAAAAATCAAAAAATTGGCTCGGTATATTTCATCTAGCAAACTCTTGGCATACTTCGACTAGGAGATGAAAATATTGCCAACAGTTTGCCATACTTCTACACCAAGACAATAGTGTAGAAGACCCAAATCTGTCATATCAAATGCCTGACACAAATTCAACTTGATCTGCTTAAGCAAATGTAATCCATTGCCAGGAATGATGATATCATCCACATAGATGACAAGAAGAATGATATCACTACTAGTGCTCTTGATATTCAAATTTGCATATGAGGGACTCCTTTGAAACCCCTGTGCAACTAAGTACTTGTCAATCTTCAGGTACCATGCCCTGGGTGCCTACTTTAGGCCATAAAGAGCCTTCAATAGTTTGCATACCTTGTGTTCTTTGCTTGCAACCTTGAAACCATGAGGCTGTGTCATGTAGACCTCTTCCTCCAAATCTCCATTGAGGAAGGCACTCTTCACGTCCATTTGGTGTCATCTTTGCTGTGGGAGCAAAGCTCTCCTTATAGTCAATACCTTCTCTTTGCAAGAACCCCTTAGCCACCAACTAAGTCTTGTATTTATCAAGTGTTCCATTAGCTTTGTATTTCACCTTCTAGACCCATTTGCAGCCAATGGGTTTCTTCCCTGGTGGAAGATCTGATAGAACGCAAGTATTGTTCTTCAAAAGACTATGATGCTCAGAATCCATAGCTTTTTCGCATTCAAGTTTACCCTTTTCCTCCAAATAATCTTGGGGCTCCTAAACACTTTGAATGTCGGCCATAAGAGCAAAGTTCACTGTGTTCTTCTTGCTCTTGCCTCTAGACGATCTACCCTCAACAAACTCATCATTGTGAACATCACCAATGAGCTTCGCCCACCACTTAGGACGAGGAGGAGATGATCTTCTTCCAAATCAGGATGATCATCATCATGACTTGGGCTGCTTGGAATGAAGTCATCTGGATGTTGATCCAGTTTATCTTGAGGGAAATCTACTGGAATGGCGTCATGCCTTGGAGATTCCACAATCTCAGAATCATCAAATTCTCTCCCTTCAGGTGAAGCCAATGGAAGCCTAACACCCAAATCCTTAGCCTTCAAAGGTCGATCCTCAAGACTCTTGATGGAAGAAGAGAGCAAAAATGGTCTACCTTCCTCATCAAACACATCCTTGCTGAATGTCAAATGATCAGTGTCCACGGAATCAACCGATAAGCCTTATGATTGTCACTATATCCTGTTAGCATCAACTTTTGGCTCTTGGAATCCAGCTTGGTCCTCTTTGCATTTGGAATCCAAACATACGTAGTCAAACCAAAAACCCCGAGATGTTGATTCTTGGTTTCCTCCCAGACCGTGCTTCCTCTGGGGTCATCTTGACGGCCTATGTGGAGACCTGTTAAGAAGGTATACTGTAATATACACTACCTCAACACAAAAATTCTTGGAACATTTATGTTCTCCAGCATACAGCGGGCCATTTCCGTAATGGTACGGTTCCTCCGCTCAACAACTTCGTTCTGCTGAGGGGTATAGGGTGTGGTAAGATGACGCTTGATGTTGTGTTTAGCACCGAAGTCGGTGAATTAGTTTGAATAGGACTCACCCCCATTATCTAACCTAAGAGTGATGATTGGACATCCTAACTCTTTTTCAACTAGTGCTTTAAACTTCTGAAATTCATTAAACACTTTTGATTTTTCTTTAAGGAAAAACACCCACATTTCCTATTGAAATCATCAACAAACAAGAGGAAATACTTGGCACCAGTGACTGATGCAGTATTCATTGGTCCACAAACATCTGCATGAACCAGTTGAAGGACCTTGGATGCTCTCCAAACTTTCCATCTGAAAATGGAGTACGATGTTGCTTCCCTTCTTGGCAAACTTCACATACACCATGTGCTTGTTGCTAAATCTCAGGTAAGCCTTCTACCAAATTCTCTCGAGCCAATTGAGAGAGGTAGGCAATGTTGAGATGCCCATACTGTTGATGCCAAAGAGTGCTGATGGATGAACTCTTCGCAGCCAATACATGCTCCTGAGAATCTCCAGTATCAACCAACCGATACAAACCATGATCCTCGAGCCCAATCGCCACAATTTATTTGGACTCCTTATCAACAATTTGACACTTGTGTGAACTGAAGATGATGTCCAACTTCGGATAGTGTCGCATTGTAAATTTTAATGATCAGATTTAATGCACAGAAAATTAATTCAAAAATCAGACAATAGCACAGCAGATACCCTGGGAAAACCCTCCTCTTGAGGGAGAAAAACCCAGCAACAAAGATCTCTCTTATATATAAATAGTGGCAACAATTCTCTTTACAATGAGGCCAATCACAAGGCCAATATTCAGCACCTACACAAGATGCAATGACAGATAATAATCTGCACCTCCTTAATATCTAAATCTGCCCTTTAAGAAATTCGCAACCTGCTCTTGAAGAAATTCGCACTTGAATGAAGTAATGAATCGAACTTGCTTGATCATTACAATGAGAGAGCGAACTCATATATATACAATATGAAGGGGTGCGACCTTATTAGATGCAAGTCGGCTAGAGATAAGAGACGCCACCAATAATAGAAAAGTCATCCTCAAGAAGAAAGTCGGCCACCAAAAGCAATATAAGAGATCACGCCAAAAAGAGAAAATCGTAGATAATGTAGAATGAGGTCGGTCTCATACAAATCTTCATTAAATGTGGCTTCTTCAAAAACTCGTGCCATATATAAATTAAATAGCCTCTTGGCTATCATTTAATTTATCAACCAAGAACAATTGATATGCTAGAATATTATATCGACGCTGCATGTTATCATTAGCACACCCTCTCAGCTAGAGAGAATACTTCCAGCTGCCCAAGATAAATCACCTCAACATGATGTCCATCACATTGGCTACAACCAGATGTGAAAAGAAGAATATCACCTCAACGTGATATTAGATATCGCCTCAACACAATATCAACCATAATGGCTACAACCATACTATGGTGTGTACAAGTGTTCATCACTTGCGTGATGTTGTCACCTCAACATGACATTCACAAGTACAAGATGTGTTAGGGAGTCACACACATGACATCCACCATGACTCAGGCTCAGAGGGTGGAAACAAGGGCTTTCACCTCAAATCTCAAAGAGAAATGCATTAACAAGGGATTTCACCTCGAACTTCTTTCACGAAGAAGAACTCATTAAACAAGTGATTTCACCTCGAACTTCTCACCACAGAGAAGAACTCATTAACAAGGGCTTACACCTCAAATTCCTCCATCTCAGAGGAAAATGCATTAACAAGGGCTTGCACCTCAAATTCTTCCATCTCAGAGGAAAATGCATTAAGGCAAACAATAAAAGTCAACTCCAAGAATAATCCTGCAAGGAGTTTCCGAAGCCACACTACTTCTCGAGCTGCCATACACGCTGCAATATACTCTGCCTCTGTTGTACTCAATGCTACAGATGACTGCTTTTTGCTGCACCAGGATATCATAGTAGAACCCAACCTGAAGCAACAACCAGAGGTACTCTTCCGATCTGTAACACATCTTGCTCAATTAGAATCAGTATAACCATGTAACTCCAAGTTTGCATTTGAAGAATACCTCAACCCATATCCAACTGTGCCACGCAAGTATCTCAAGATATGTTTAGCTGCAACAAGATGTATCTGTCGAGGATCACACATAAACTAGCTAAGTGCACTCACTACATAACAAATGTCAGGTCTAGTGTTAACTAGATACATCAAAGATCCAATTAGCTGTCTGTACAATGTAGGATCCACCAAGTCTGAATTAGCAGCAGCCTCCTTCAACTTAAGTAAGTTGGTCTCCATAGGTATAGACATGGATTTGCAATCCATCATACCAAATCTCTTCAAAATATCAATAGTAGATTCAGTGGTTGCATCAACCTTCTGACCTCATCGTCCAAGATTGCTTGCAATGCTTGCCTTAGATAAATGTTTTCCACTGCACACCTCTGGTACTGTAGAGAGTTCAGGGTTGACCTCCTTAACCTCATTGCAGATCACTCTATTCTGAATAGGTTTGCGGAGCTACCAATGACAAATCCAGATGACAATCTTTGTTCAATTCTGATCTCAGCAGTTGAAGAGGTCTTTCAAGGATTTAATACTTGGCCTTGCAACACTGCAACCTTCACTTCTTCTCAATGAGTCACATAACTCCCTCTTGATCCTTACTTCAGAGATTGCAAAGAAGACTTCTGGAAGTGAACTCCCTCTAGCCACCAACTCAGTCTCATGGCTGCAAGTTGTGACTTCACGCTTGATCATTTCTTTGGCCGGCATGACTTCCTCACAAGATGCCTCAAACTTTTCATCACTAAGCAATCTTTCATCACTTTCTTGTTCCTAGAAATGTCCTGGAAGCATTTTAGAGAGAGATTACTAACAGTTTATAATTATCCAAAGAAATATCAAGACTAGAATCATACAAGGTTTACTATCTCAGGTTATAGCATGAATACATAAGAATTTATGAACAATATTAAAACATGAATAAATAAATCAACCTATAAGAGAAATATAAAAGATCAGAATGAAGGTATAAAGAAACTTATCTTTATTGAATTTTGATATAACTCTTTCTTCCATCTTTTACTCCTCACGAGAGTGCTAAACTTAGCACAATAAAAGACAATCTGCACAACTACAAATTTCTTGAATGCATTATGTAGTTAGCATATTTAACATCGAACCAGGCCCCTCAAGGTACCATCACAGTCCATGCACAAGAGAATGGTATTGATGTGATCATCCTATCACAACGAAAATGCAGTTCTCTTTTTCATCTCAGAGTCACACTCAGAGACCTACACGACTGACATGGAACCTAGCTTAAAATGAACTAATGGTAACTTCAAGGGATCTTATGTCAGAGATCACCTACTCAAAAGAAACCACAACCTTTTACAAATCACAAAAAAAAATTATTGCAGATCTGCACAACTCAGCAGACTGAATTTTACCCTAGATTTCAAAAGTATAAACAAAAAAGAATACTTATCTCAATCTTCAGGAGATATGTCGCTGGCATATATCCCTTCTCACTTCTCAAGCTATTGGCCTTTTCAAGTATAACTGATCACATTAGACTGTGAGTTCTTCAGCGCCAAGGATGATGAAATCTTCAATGTATATGAGATTGAATACTTCCCTTGCTCAGCAAAGATGAGCCCCGGAAACAAGAACAACACTCCTAGCTACAGAGTCCGATCAGCTTAGAAGATAATGCCAACTTCAAAAATTTCTTCTGGAAGGCATAGGCTCAAGATCGGGATGTTGGAATGCCCGAAACCCAAACTATTCTCCATCGATGATCTTGGCAAAGCTCAGCGGCAAAACTCTTAAACATCCTTATTCAATTTTTTCAAGAAAATTTTATGGCTGAGACTATATTGGAGGCTCTAAGAAAGTTCCGACTTCTTCCCAATGCATTACCTCAGATTTCAAACACTCAAACAGTAGCGTAGCTCTTAGGACATTGGTGAAGGCAGTTACACGATTTCATGTCCAAGCTCCTGAGAGCATTGCAATAGTAATCCTGTATATTGATTGTGTATTTTTTTTGGGATCATTCATTCTTCCCGCGTCCTATGCAAGCTCTGGAATGACACTGATTTGAAAGCGCCTGAGATTAATAGGATTGCATACTTCGACCAACACAATCTTTCTATCTTTCACAAGAACCAAATTTTAGCTTTGACAGAAGCTGAAATGTCAATCTCCGGTTCCAAAATATGTCCAACAGAGCAAAGGATATGTTCGGCTATTCAATAGAGAACATCGACATTATGAACTTTCTCGATCATCCAAAAGATATAGAGAGATCTAGGAAATTGCTTCACGGGTCTAGAGATGAATGATGTCGTCAATCTCCAACGCTTAATATCCCGATTGACGATTTCCTTCTTAGGCCCATCTTCGACTATTCGTTGTTTTTCCTCAAGATGACGATTACATATACAAGCTTCCTCTGAAGACTCCAATGGCTGATCAATAGAAGGATTGCTACACCCAAAGTCTAGTTGCCATTTTCCATTTGATTTTATCTGCGAAAAGCTCCTTGCAGTTCGAACTTTGTGACATGGAATGATCTCCTGTCATCATTCAAAGATTACCCTTAAACATTCTACGGAAGGTCCTTGATTTCGTTCCGCTTCATCAATATTCGTGATACATATTACACGGTAAGAATATAATTTCCATCATCAGGCAATACATAGAATGATACTTAGCAAACACAACAATGTATGCATTCAATTTTTCCGCAGAGGCCGATACATACATCTCGAACTAGACTGCATAGGGCTAAGCCTGTTACAAGGGATGTGGACACGATTTTGAACTAGGATGTAGCACTTATCACATCCACTGATCTCCGCCCAGGATGGCGTTGATCACCAGTTACTGCCTATCTTATGCAGGTAATGTCTTCCTCGATTTCCAAAATTAATACCACTATAAAAGTTTCGATAGTAATCAAACTCCAGAATGCAAATTCTTCCGCTCCACTGACAGCTAAGCTCCTTTCACAGAGTCCCTAAAAAAAACACTAGCAATGCCACCTTTCTGAAACTTGTGGCTACCTCAAATGAGGTGAAGCCTTGAATAAATCTGATCAGATCCTTCACTTAAACCTGCTTTGATACCATGTAAATTTTAATGATCAGATTTAATGCACATAAAATTAATTCAAAAATTAGACAATAACAGAGTAGATACCCTGGGAAAACCCTCCTCTTGAGGGAGAAAAACCCAGCAACAAAGATCTCTCTTATAAATAGTGGCAACAATTCTCTTTACAATGAGGCCAATCACAAGGCCAATATTCAGCACCTACACAAGATGCAATGACAGATAATAATCTGCACCTCCTTAATATCTAAATCTGCCCTTGAAGAAATTTGCAACCCGCTCTTGAAGAAATTCGCACTTGGATGAAGTAATGAATCGAACTTGCTTGATCATTACAATGAGAGAGCGAACTCATATATATACAATAGGAAGGGGTGCGACCTTATTAGATGCAAGTCGGCTAGAGATAAGAGACGCCGCCAATAATAGAAAAGTCATCCTCAAGAAGAAAGTCGGCCACCAAAAGCAATATAAGAGATCACGCCAAAAAGAGAAAATCGTAGATAATGTAGAATGAGGTCGGCCTCAGACAAATCTTCATTAAATGTGGCTTCTTCAAAAACTCGTGCCATATATAAATTAAATAGCCTCTTGGCTATCATTTAATTTATCAACCAAGAACAATTGATATGCTGGAATATTATATCGACGCTGCATGTTATCATTAACACGCATAATCTGACTCAGTAAGAGTAGATTGAGCTCCATGCTTGACACATAGTATACATTGAGAAATATTAAATTTCTCCCCCCAGATGTGATTTGAACGTTGCCCTTGTTGACAACTGTATACTCTTCACAACCACCAAATATGATAGAATCAGAGCAAGCCATATACTCCGTGAACCAATCTCTCCTATTAGTGAAATGCCAAGAGGCCCCAAAATCAACAGGCATGGATGTCGAGGTGATCAGATGGCACAAATCTCATGATTTTATCCAAAAATCGAGAAAAATAGCAAAATTTGAAATGTTCCTAGGGTTTTGAAACCCTAGGCACGAATTTCCAAAAATTCGTCAAAGATTTAGGAACAATTTTTTTTCAGAAAAAATATTAAAAAACTATGGTTCAAAAATTTGAAGAAATTCGTCAAAAACAAAGAATCAACACAAAAAACTTTGTTGTTTTTCAGAAAAGACCTTCACTCACGAACTGCAAAACAACCTGTCACGATTTTGTTCTATGCACAAAAACTGAAGATTCGTTGCGGAAATTTCCAATCGCGACTGTTTTACTTGCAAAAACCCGAAACAAAGTTAGGACACGTGCGGTTTGTAGGCCCAGTTGCGGAAAACACGTGAAGAAAAAACGTGTAGGAAGAACCCGTGCACAAAAAACACCCTCGTTTCTCAGAAAATTCCGCCTAAAATCACGTCTAGAAGTTGAAAAAAAGCTCCCACAATTTTTCCAGAAAATCCTCCAAAAGTAGGCGCGAAAATATCACGAAATATATGTCGTGATTTTAGTAGCAATAGGTTGTGAAAAACCCACGACAACACCCACAAAAGAAACTTCCGCAATTTTCAGAGGAAAGATGCCCTCGAAAATTAGCAAACAAAAAATCCACGATCTTGCACAAACCCTCGAAAATTTTCCCAAAATAAGTTGCTTAATTTTCAGAAAATAAACCCCATGATTTTTATCAAAAAAATCGAGCAAAAACTTTAGAGAAAATACCCATGATTTTTTTTTAATTAAAAAAAATTCTAACAAAAAAACATTTGAAATTTTCAAAACTTTGAGGTAAAAAACCACGAATTTTTATTGCACAAAAAATTCGCTAAAAAATAGCCTAAGCTCTAATACCATGAAATGGTAATTGATTATTGTTATTCAATATTAAATAGACAAATACTCCTTATATGATAAATTACAAGACGATGTTTCTAAAAAGAAACAGTCGTGAACTAAAGAAAAAACAGAAAGTTGTTGTAAACTAACAACTAAGATGACCATTAAATATTACAACAATACTCTAATATCAAGGTACTCATCACTAAAGACAATATCCTTAGCCTTAGTGATCCAATCTGATTGTGGATCAACCTCCTCTAATGTGATGGGTGATAAGTTAGTGCCCAATATTTGTCTATGGCGAAGTAGAGGTTGTAATGAACATAAACTAGATCATTCAACCTCTGCATTGACAATCTATTGCACTTCTTGGAGTGTATGTGCTCAAACATACTCCAATTGTGCTCACAACCTGAAGCACTGCATGGTTGGCTCAACATTCAAACCACAATCCTCTGAAGATTTGGTACTTTAGCACCAAATCTTTCCCACCATGCATCTAAGATGAGAAAAAAAAAAAATCAATCTCATTGTCCAACTTTAAGCTTCAATATTTAATACTAATAGTAATATAAAAAAGGAAAAGTGTTAATTTTTAAACTACTATTATGCCCTTAATAAATTTTTACTTGGTTGCAATGTCGATCAAGTAGCCTTGCATATTTCTCATGCAAAGAGATCTCCTTGTTCAAGTCTGAAATTCTCAATCTTGGTGACTATTTGTGCTCCAACACGAGAATCAGACATCCGCTCGATGATTGTGTAGAGCCCCCTCAAAACCTCCTCATCAACTTTGAATTTAGGGGGGAATTGGAATGTTGGATTGAGAAAATATGCTATTGCATGTAGGGGCGTGTGAAGCTGGAGTTGCCATTGTCTATCAATTATCTCCCAAATGGGGAAATACTTTTCATCAACTGCCCCATAAATGGATCTAATGGCCTCTTTGGCCATATCCATGCCCTCATATATGTAGCCCATTGTGGGCTTCTCCCCATCAACAACTCGTAGTAGAACCACTAAAAGCTCTGTGAACTGCAATTATTGTGAAACATTAGCATAAGTTAGAGTCAACTAAAGTAAGCAAATAAAATAAAAATAAGAATGAAAATATAATCTAGAATTAGTAAACTAATTACTAATTACATTTACCTTTATGATCTCCGTAGTAGGTACCCAAAAGCCTTGCTCATCAAAAATCCAATTTGACACATCTTCCCATGCATTGGTCTTAGCATATGATGAGGAAGCCCACTCCTCACTAACTAACATGTGCCTCAAAGCTCCCTTTGACTGCAACAAGGATTGTAATGTGAGGAAATTGGTAGCAAATCAAGTTATCCCAAGGCGATCCAACTCCTTTTGCCTTGTGTATTGTCTCATTAGGTTGAGGACCCATGTGTAATTTTATATGAATTTACAAATATTTTTGTTGTCTCCACACATGCTTTGATCCATGCAATCTTGCCAAGATCCTCCAATATGAGGTCAAGGCAATGAGCGACACAAGGAGTCCAAAATAATGGTGGGTGCCTATCCATCAATGGTCTACGTGCAACAACATAATTTGCCATATTATTTGTAACTACTTGCACCACTAAACTTGCAGATTGGCTATCAAAATCTATTGATGAAGGCTCATTTCTATCAGCATTTCATTAGTTATTATCAATACATATAGCTTTGAAGATTACTCTTAATCAAATTAAAGTGTATCATTGGAATTATTGATTCTATGTAGTGTCCCCTTTTTCAGCATGATCTTGGTTGATGATGGTTAGCCTATTACTCAGACTCTCGTAGGCTGACAATTCTTGGTTAGGGAGTCAATGGCCGTTTGGTGGGTAACTGACGTTCCCACTCCTTCATTCCAGTATAGGATTCAGTGCAGGCATTTGTAGCATAGTGTTCGCCAGCTTCTAACGACACAGAAAAATACTGAGTTTGGAGAGAGTTATGATTATTTAAGTGGTTAAGTTAATTATTTAACTTAAATGGAATATTATAAAGTCAAATTGACTTTATGAAAAGATTAAAAAATCACTTAAATAAATCTAAAAGTGACTTAAGGTTTATAAAGTGATAAATTAAATCACTTAAGTGACTCAAAAGGTGCGCCCACTTCAAAGATTTAATTTATAACTATTGAAAAGGTAATTAAATACATTTAAATGTATTTAAATGACCAAAAGTGCGTTGCTCTTCAAGAAGTGCGTGCCTTTTTGCATAAAAGGGAGAAATTGCAAATCAAACTCATCTTTGATCATTTGACTTTGCATAATTTATTCTTCTCTGTGGATTTTTGTCTTAGGACAAGGGTTTCAGGAAAACCTTCATTGGAGAGCGTCAATTCTTCATTGAATCTGTAATTGTGAGGTTGTGAGATACCAGTTGAATGATTACCTGTGAGAGCTTCATCCAGAAGTTCATCTGTGCTTCATCCGATTTCTTTTCAGCAATTTCCAATTTGAAATAAGGCAGTAGGCTTCACTTTTGGACGCCATTCTTCTGCAGAAGGTTTGATTTAGAAAGGACTCTCAGGATCTTCAAAAAGTCATACTTTGTTCTTGCTTGGCGTACTCCTTTGGTAAGGCGTGATTCTCTTGCAAGCTAAAACGCCTTCATTTTTGGCTGTTTCTTTCTTGCATCCTTGGCGCCTAGCTTCTACAATTCGTTTGCCTTAGTTTCCAGGCTAGAGAAATCATTTTGTAGTCTTCTACGCTTGGATTTGTCAGTTTTCACCATTCCTGGCTGGCAAGTGAACTTAATTTCTTATTTAAATAATCTAGAGCATTTTGAGTATGTTTGTAACTTGTAATCTCTTTGTTTCAGTTATTTAATACCTTCTGCACTTCCATTCTATAAATTTTAGCTCAGATTTGAGTTTTATGAGCATTTATGTGAAATCGCCCCTTCTACTTCTCTCTAGAAATTTCTAGAAATTTCTCTAAAAAACTAAAAAACATAAAAAGATAAGCAAAAATACAGGGGTTTGGATTGGGAGCCAATAGGGCTCATCACATTCTAGGCTTATTTATACCCTAATTTATACAACTAAAAGACAAATCAAAGTGGATTCTCAACCATTGACAAATTGGAGGCAACTAATAGTGCGAAGTTCTCCAAGTGCAATTCAGATTATCATTCCACAGTGAACAGTAATTTTAATCAACAGTCTAGAGCATTCATAATTGCAATAAGTTGGAGTATTTGCAATTTTCCCCTCGACACTTTGAGGGAATGTGTCAAGCTTTTTACTCTATGGTTGAACAAAGCTCTCTTGTCATTAATCGAGAATAAGACCCACAATGGTATCTATTTCCGTTTAAAGTTAGACAAAGAACACTTCTTAGGATTCCAGAAGAGGAGGTAGTTTGAGTATGAGAAGCAGATTGTTGAAATCAGAGGAGCGCAACGTCGGCATAATGGTTCATTTCTAAGGTTGTCTTGGAATCTTGGAATCATTTGGGATTCAATAGTTGTTGAAAATAAGATGACCTATGATGAATATAGTACATGTACTCTTATAAAAGGACATTCCTCTAAGGAGTTTGTACACCATTGGATTATTCTTCCCCTTGGTAGTTTTCCGAAGATCATCTTTACCAGTGGTCAACCAGATTATGTTTTAACTAGATGGTGCTACCAACCTTGGGACCTAGGAATTTCCATGATGGATTATATTGAATGACATGGAATTGCTTCATGGTGTGATGGAGTCTACCAAACTTTGTGAGTTCAATGGCATCAGCACGAAGCAATGGTTATATGTTGGGACGTTCTACAAGCTTATTTGGAATGCTAGTATTGACATGAAGGTCTAAAATTGCTTGTGGGCAAGCAATTTCTAGGAAGGGGAGACTATAATAACTCCATTTTTTTCAAATAGGCGATTTTATTCGAAGTTTAAAATAAAGATTTAAACTTAGGCAATTTTATAATATCTATCCCAAACAAGGAACGAGTACATGTTATATTTGGTCAAAGACTTTGCCAATCAATAGTATCGGGCTATTTTGTATCCTATGATGACCTATATCATCTACTGCCTACGTGGAGGATTCATAGCATACACGTGGAGGTTTACTAAGGTGGCACAAACCAAGTTTGACCTTTTTGCATTATTAGGACCTCCTTGGATGTCTGCATCTACCCAATGTCTACCACACTATAGAAGAGGAGTGATGGAATTATGTGATGATATTCAAATTAAGAATAGCTGCCATTCCTTGAGCAAGAAATAATTACGATATGCAGCAATTAATATTTAAGAAGCAATGATTATTAATAACGCAGTGACAAAGTAGTGAATATCGTATAAGTTGTGGTATCGAATATCTTATGAAGAGCATCGATGATAAGGAGCCATGATTATAACATATTTGCAGACGACTTCAAAGAATAGGTAGCAACCTACTACATTGAAGAATTAAGTGAAAAATCTTGGTTAGAAATAAATGGCCGACTCACTAAGGGAGCACATCGATTAGTGATACCTAATTAATGGTAAATCAATATGGAGGGACATCTCCCTTTTAAATGGATCGCTTCCCTCCTAAAGGTCACACTCTTCTACATAGAGGCGTAGGGGTATTAAATAAGATGATGGTTGTGAAGAAAAGCATGGATCAGATTGGAAGATTTTATACATTTATATCTGCAGATCAGAACGCTCCTAGAGAGCTGAGTGATCCTCAGTACAGGCTGCATTAATCATAGCTAGTTATCAGATACTCAGCCTGGGATTCAAGTCGCATGAGGAGAAGATTTCAGATCAGAAACAGCGATTAATATAAGCCTCTATTTATTTCATATTCACATGCATACATTTTGATAAGGAAATCAGAAACAGTGAATTATTGTATTCACTTTTAAATCAATTTATTGATTCAGTTTACATCTCAGAATTCATATCAGTATATTATCCATAGTTGCCGCGAGACTGGTACTGGTACTGGTATGGGAGACTGGTACGGGTACCGGTACGGCATTTTTTTGAAAATAGGAGACGGGGTACTTGGAGACGCCAATTTTTTTTTAATATAAAAATTAATAATATATAGAAAATCTGAAAATAGAATGACATTTCTGTAAATGGAATTTATAATGAAAATATAGTCAAACAAAATATATACTAATGTTTCTGTAAATGGAATTTATATGCATCCAATCAAATAATTTTTTACTATACCAGATTAATATCAACTTATGTCTTTATATATAACATATTAAAGGCAGTGTGCTAGTCCTACTGTATTTAATTGCATGATTACTACCCAGTTTTTAGATTGTTTTATAATTTATTAAATTATTTAGGCTTTTAGCTGTAGCTGCGTAGCATCACCATTCACCAGTAATCTCCACAAGGGCATTGCCCCTGTTTAAAATTGTGGCTGTATGCCACGATTTTAAACAGGGGCAATGCCCTTGTGGAGACTACTGGTGATGTCTGGTGATCGACGTAATATTAAATAAAAATAAAAACGGAAAACCTAAAGATACCCGACTCTTAGACGCATGACGATTTTGATTCTTTGAATTTTCAATGCTTCTCGTTGCCCTCTTCCTCAGTCGCCTGCTAAAGTGCCGTCGCCAGTGCCGTCTTTTGTATAAGTATTCACTATTTTTAAAAAATATTAACTTTCTGTGCCTTAGACGCGTGATTTCTGATGGGAGACGCGGGAGACCTTGCGGGAGACGCCATTTTTAGGTTTTGGAGACGTGGGAGACGGCGGGAAACGTCTTGAAAGTCTCCATATGCGAAATGGGGTCTCCGGGTGTGGGTGCGGTGTTGGAGACGCGTCTCCGTCTCCGAGACGCGTCTCAGAGGGGGGGAGACGTGTCTCCCGGCAACTATGATATTATCCATTATCTTCAGTATATAAGTCAGATAGCTCCATCAGCATTTAACATTTAAGTTATTTTGAATAGACTAAGGTATATCAATAGAAGATAGTGCTCTTGACCCTTTTGTTTTTGAGGCTAAAGACAAATATTAAATTAAAACCTATAAGGGGACATTACAGCAAGGGAAAAAGCACATTTCAAATGGTGATTGATTGTGATGATTTTTCAGCTGCTATAAAAGAAATTTACATTATTCCACTGTTCCCATTGTCAATGTATATAAGAATAATTCATTTTTGCATCTGTGGTGTTAGTTTAAAGTTGCTGATTTTGATGAAATCAGCCGCTGAGTTGCTAATTTCATCATAATTGGGTAAATGCAAGGATAAATCTCCAAGGGCCACTAAATTATGGAAGCATTTGTGTGAATAGTTTCAGCTGAAGGAATTGAAATTTTGAGTTCATATGTCCTTGTGTTGGGTTGAACAAATGGTCTACAATTGTCAAAATATATTTTTTGCTCAAACTAATCCATGTCATTTTTGGGAATCTGTAATGGGTTGTTTTTAGTATCATGCTTACTTGTTGAACAAATTAATTTCTTTGATGCCTAGGATCATGTTAAATAGTGGGATTGCAAGTATTGTTTGCATTGAGACACTCTAGCATGAGATGTATTTTACAGAGGAAGAATCCAGATCTTGTAGGTATCTCAGTTTGGTTCTTCAGGATGGCTATTATGCTGGGCTACAGGAAAAGGAAATAGAGACTTGGCACATTGGCATTACAAACTTAATTAGAGTGGTGATTTGGGATCCTAGAATCATATTGAGTTTAATCTAAGATCATTCAGTGAGTGAGTTGGCATTGTTGGAGGAAAAACTATCTTTGGGGAGGGAGGACTGTAATGTCCCCATTTTATGGTCATTCCAACATTATTGGAAGTTCCAACACTCTTGGAGAGTACCATCCTTTTTGAAATTGAGTTCAGATAGGAGTGTTGTGTTCAAGGGATCAAGATGAGTATGTTGGTTCTTTCCAGGTGCAATGTTGACATTTTGGTTGCATTCCACACTTCTTGGAGGAATATACTATTTTTGGAAATTATCAATTTTCAGTAAGTTGGATTTCCAGTGAGCTTCATAGTATGTTGGCATAATCAGAATTCAATTTTAGGCTATTTTAATATTTTTCATAGACTTTGGGTGAATGAGCAGAAAATAATTAAAATATTAAATAGTTAAATATTTGAGTTTTAAAAAAAAAACAACTTATATTTAATTATTTATAATGGACATAAAGTGACTTAAGGGGTTTAAAAATGTAGATTATAAAATAAAGTCGCTTATTTGGAGCTGAAAATTTATTATTAAAAAGTAATTTAAAATTATTATTTTCCAAAAGTTTCAAAAGTGCTTTATAAAAGAGAAATTGGAGGAGAAGAAACTTATCCTGATTATTTTATGAAACTTTTTTTTCTCTATGAGGTTGAACATTGTTCATCTCTCACCTTAGACATAACCCTAAGATAAGATTGGTTTCGAGAGTGGAAGATATTCCCCAGCCAATACTGTGTGATCCATTCAGGGTCACAATGTGTGTAGAAAGGATTCAGTGGTGGATTCATTCAAAATTTACATATGTGCTGAATGTTTGTAGAATAAAAGTTCGGAGGAAATTGATTATCTATACAAACTTAGAGAGATTTGCAAACAAATTACAAACTTGTGTGTGCAATGGGAAACAGATGAGAAAATTCGGTGGTGTGTGCAGTGAAAAGAACATAAATTAAGGTGTTGTGTGTGCAAAAAAGGTGAATCAAAATCAAATGTTTTTATACTTGAAGCTGGAATTATCCTAGCCATATCATTTGAGGCATACTTTACATACTCTCCGATTACTCTTCAAGTAGCCGAGTAATCTCCAAAAAATTTGCATGCCGAGTAACTTTTGCTTTTACTCACGGGCAGTATGCAGATGGATTTTCTCCTGTCAAATTATCGAGTAATCGCCAATAGCTTGCAAAAAACCCACAAACTTAGCATGTTTGTGTGTGTATAAATATGTCTCTGTGTGTATATGCATTCAAACTTGGCATCCTGTGTATGTTTATAGATATGTATGTGTGCATAGTGTAGTCTTGAGTATACACATACATAAATATCCACACACATTTGCCGAGTATTTGCTGAGTTTTTCCCGAGTCAAAATTTTTGGGCTTGCCGAGTACTCTCCAATTCCGAGTATGTAAACTATGATTTGAGGTACTTGGAGGAGCCGTACAGCTTGGATATTTTTCAGAGGAGGGGTGATGCATAGTTGTAAGGCTTAAAAATCTTATATAATATCTGCTGCAGGCTATAAAGGGGACTAAAATGTCAGTGCAGCAGTCCAAAGTAGGAATCGCAGCACTTAAAGTGGCTGCCATACATGCTATTAAAGTGTCGAACCATCCTAACAAGGTAGCCAAACCATATTATGAGAGCCGTACATCTTCAAGGCTGGTCAAAAGTATGTGATGACTGCTGATTTGGACTGCCAGTCATCTTTCAGTGAGGTCAGCAATACAAATTATGAATGTAATTTTTATTATTATCAACAGTTCTGTTTGGAATTTTAGTGTAACAGTTTGCAACAGCTATGCAAATATTTATCATTTGATAACTAGTGCAAACATAGCTCAATAATTTTGTTTAAGAAACGTTGTTGTCAAGCATTTGAATGTGAGAAAATTAATTGTGGCAACTATTGGTGATTATATGTAGAAACAAAATTGAATGCAAATTGTTTTGATGAAATGCCTGTAAGTTAAATTGAGAAAATTGCAAGTGTGTTTTTAAATTCTTGGTAGGGACACTACATTGAAATAGTTCTAATGTGATCCATGCTCAAAGGCTTCTTAATGGCTTTCTCTATTTCTTTCTTATGCCTTATACGATAGCGTTAAGGACTAGTAATGACTGGTTTGGCTCCTTCTTCCAACTCTATAACATGTTAAAAACCTCCATTAGATGGCCTTCCTAGAGGCATATCGTTGAAAATTTTGTTATGCTTATCCAAAAGAGATTGGATATCCACATGATAATATTTCTTGCCATCTAAAGAAGTGGGAGTTATCAAACATTGTGCTGCCCAAGCAACCTGACCATGACAAAAATTTCTCTCCATTCTTTTTGCGGAAACAATTCTAGAAGCTCAATTTGACATTCCTTGGAGCACTACTGTCTTCCCATTATAGCTTACAACTTAAGTCCCATGGTCTGAAAATTTTAATTAAATTTTTGAAGGGAATGTAACCACTAAACCCCTAATACTAGATCAGTATCTCCTATGCCAACGACATGGAAGTCATTTATCACTTCCTGATTTCCCACAGAGGCCCGATTGGGAAATTTTCTTTGTGCAAGGCATGGTGAATCAATCAACAACCATTACATTAAACCATTCAAAGTCTTCTGTTTTGGTGATCAATCCCAAATAATGGAGCCCCATAAATTTGTGGTCTCACCTTTAGTGGATAAACTTGTGTTCTGTTACACTTTAGTTATGCATAATGTTTTTCTTCCCTATATGTATTTTTGTGTTCTGTTACAACTTAAGTCCCATGGTCTGAAAATTTTAATTAAATTTTTGAAGGGAATGTAACCACTAAACCCCTAATACTAGATCAGTATCTCCTATGCCAACGACATGGAAGTCATTTATCACTTCCTGATTTCCCACAGAGAGGCCCGATTGGAAAATTTTCTTTGTGCAAGGCATGGTTAATCAATCAACAACCATTACATTAAACCATTCAAAGTCTTCTGTTTCGGTGATCAATCCCGAATAATGGAGCCCCATAAATTTGTGGTCTCACCTTTAGTGGATAAACTTGTGTTCTGTTACACTTTAGTTATGCATAATGTTTTTCTTCCCTATATGTATTTTTGGTATATATTGCTTCTGTTTATATCTTTCTTTTTGCTGATTTTGTGTGAATGAGTTTTGAGAAGGTGACAGTGACGGGTGCCAATAATGAAATGGAAGCAGCAAAGGTTGCCCGATCAGTGGCATCTTCATCACTGACAAAGGTTTGAAGAAACTGGAAGTATTTATCTTCTTTGATCCTTGTCTTAATGCATTCCACCATGAATGGTGTAGGACAGTAACATGTGATTAATGTTTCATCTTCAGGCTGCCATTTATGGTAGGGATCCAAATTGGGGCCGTATTGCTTGTGCAGCTGGTTATGCTGGGGTTCACTTTAACCAAAATAATCTCCGGATTGCACTCGGGGAAATTCTGCTCATGGATGGTGGACAACCATTGCCATTTGACCGGTCATTATTCTATTGGCACTGTTAATTTGTGTCATCTTTCTCCTTATGATATTTTGAGAATGTAATTTTTAGATTTAACAAGGACTGACGTTGTTTCTTTTAAAACAGAGCATCAGCAAGTGCTTATCTCAAAAAAGCTGGAGAGGTCCATGGCACAGTTGTTATCAGTATATCCATAGGTAATCACAAACTCATGAAACATAATTTCAATGGTCTAATTTTTTTAACACAAAAAAAATGATCCATAACAATAATGCATTTTAGCAGAAAATTTAAGAAAGACGAATGGCTTCAGAATAGTATTATTTTCTGTATACAGATTGTAGACAATTTCAGACAATATATTGCTTCTGTAAAACATGTTTATTTGACTTTGACACCTTTCCTTGTAAAAAACGAGAATTGACAGTGCAGGCTGGACTAGTTGAAGCTATATCAATTTTCTAAAATTTGTCTGTGAATTTGTTGGATTTGAAACACAGGATCCGGCAAGGGTTGTAGTCAAGCATGGGGTTGTGATTTAAGCTATGATTATATCAAAATCAATGCAGAGTATACCACATAATGCTAATTGTATTCTACTTGGCAATGGGCCTAGCAGAATCAGAATAGGAGGAAAGAAGACTCCTACCAATGTGGAACAACAAAACCATAGTGAAAATGGACGGAAATAATTAATGAAGATGACCTAAATGGAATAGTGGGTCAACTATTCTGGAGTACCTTTTATAGATTATGATTTATGCTATTCAGTTTTGTTCAATTTAATAAAATTATAATTATAGAGAAGGCTTTCCTTCAATAGTAAGTAATTCTAATACTGTGGATGAGATAAAATTCTCCATCCAAATTCTGATCGCAATTACTTTTGTAACAAGAATTGAAATGTGTGGACATTCAAGGATGGAGGTATTGAAGTGTGGACTGTGTTCTGTCATACATTTAATGAAGAGGTTAATGGAGTTTTTGTTAGATTCTGTCCTTTATATTTATGGTCTAGAATACGTTACTTGATGCACAGAAATCATTTATTTACTCCTTCCTATTGTTACCGGGTCCAATATGTTTTTTGTTCTGTCTGAAATCTTTCTTAATAGGATTTTGTAATCCAATGGGTTGGAATATAAACTTCTCGTTAACGGTCTTTAGATCTTGGTAAAAAAAATCGGAAAGCTGTGAAAGTCTCCGATGAGAAGAAAGCTGACTTATTTTCAGACTAAACTTGGAAAATTCAGAAATATTTAAAGACTAAACTTGGAAAATTCAGAAATATTTAAATTTGAACTTTAGGCTTATTCCAGAAGCGTTTGCGGTTAATAAATTTTACACTTGAATGTGGTTAGCAAGAGGCGAATTGGCACCAAATACGCTTATGACTTTTTTATTTGTTTTTCAATTTTTGCCATAGAGAAAATGTAGGTGAAATCCTTTATTAAAGGAGGATAAACTCCTTTAATAAACTTTCCCTAAAATTGATTTAGGCTAATTGCATTTATTTAATTATAAATATTTTTTTCTTAAAATTAATTTAGACTGATTAAATAAATGTAATTATAAATAATTTAAAAAAAAATGATTTAGACCAATTAAATGAATGCAATTATAAACAAATTAATTTGAATTGGACAAATGAAAGTTGGGTATGATAAATTTAAATTAAATGCGATAGATAGATATACTTAGCTTGTGTTTTGATGAAGAAGAATGAAACTCATATCCTTGCAATCTATTGTTCTTGAGACTAAAAGCACATCCTCTCTATTGTGCTTTACCTTGGACTCTATACAAGATATATATTTGTCTACAAGTTTGTAAATCAAGAATGATTTTGCAGGCATATATTTGATTTGATAGCTATGGATTTGATCTTGTAATTTGTACACTTCCATTAGAAATTAGGATCTTAAGTTAATAATCATTACACATAAATATAAACTAAATAAAATGAGGATTATATATATATATAACCTTTTTGGATAAAAACCCCCATAAAACATCATTTCATTATAAAACACTTACAAAATTGCTTAAAAAACCTAGGCAAAATTTAGGGAACACTTCATACATCCATATGACCAACAATACATCATGTGCATAGTGATAGAATTCACTATAAATCTCTAAATTTTCACACTCAATGAGAGAGAACCTTCTTAAATAAAGGAGAAGGGTTGGCCAAATGCCTATAGGTATATTAGTCACACCTATTCAAATCTACTATTTAGAAATAATCAATAATCTAACAGTATAAGACTAATTATTTAAAATGGGATATGCTTAATAAATCATATAATATATGATTTTTTATAACTTTATATTATATTAGAACAATATACAAATGTTATAAGGGTATGAACTCTAATTACATTATGTTTTAACACTCCCCCTTGATGTTAATAGGGGCCATCATTTCTCAATTTCTATAAAAGAAATTATGAAGTACCCTAGTAATGTAATTCTTCTTTGAGATTGATATATAGGGACACAAATATATGCCAAAATGAAGAACATGTATTCTAGACCACATGAAAGTCATCTTGTCATAATTTATAATTCTAGTGTTTTAAAAATGATGCTTTATATGAGGTCTTATAATTTTTTGTTAGAGTTGAATACTCCTTAAACTAGCCTCCCACAAGTTCATTACATAATGCTTGTAGGTCTTATATAATACAATGTTTTATAAGTAAAATATTTACGAAGAGAAGGATTTACAATATGTCTAAAGGACTTATACATATAATGCTTAGAGGTCTTATGTTATGCTTGTTAGGTCTTACATCCAAGATTTTTCCATGAGGTGGTGTCATTGACATGCACGCTCCTCTTCAATGACATTACTTAAGGCCAAACATTGATGAATTTGGAGCATATGATTCCTAGAGGTCTTATATTTTTCCCATTAGGTCTTACATCCAAGATTTAGCCATTAGGAGGTGTTATTAACATGCACACACTTCCTTAATGACATCACCTTGAGGCCAATGATTGCACAAAGGTTTAATATGTGATGTTTGAGGTTTCAATATATTTTTTCTTGATCATAGAACACACTTAATAATAAAAAAAATATAACTAGAGATGAACTTTATGATGAAATACTTTCCCTTAAGTGAAGTGCTTGTGACTTTCAATGTGTTTTTCTCTTTCTCATTGAAAACAAGTTTTTGTTAAGAGTGAAATAACTTGATTATCATATAATAAGGTTGGACTTTTACTAGTATTTGGATTAAAAAAAAAAAATATCAGTTATCTTTTAAATCATATCGATGTTTTTGGAACTACTTTTGTATTCAACCTTTTGATTAAAGATCTATAGGAGGTAGCTTGTTTGAGTATTACTTCATCCATGAGATAACACCCACACCATTTATTTTAAAGGCATAATTTATGGTAGATTTCCTATAACTAGAATCAACAGTATACTTAGTAACACAATAAAATAATTTTTTTTTGGTGCAAGAATAATAAATTTATAATAGACTAATTATTTTAATGTGCATTAGTCATTTTTAGACGTTCATATAACATTTTGCAAACAACTAGATTTAGGTTTCAAATAAATACTACAACTAATTTGATCATATTACATTTCTTATAGTACTATGACTACCTAATTTTGAAATACTCATAATTGATCCTAGAATATAGTCACTTTTGATGACAAAATAAATATATTTGTAATCTAGATTTAATTCAATATAAGTCAATTGTGTATAACATTACTTAAAAATTAAGGTGATTACATAATCTTTATCAAGGACATCATTTAAGACTTTTATGAATTAAAATATGTATGATTTGATATCATTCTTCAAGAGAAAAAATATCATCCTACTAAACATATAGTAATAGGCCAGCTATCATTTCTAGGTCTCTCAACATCTCCATACAATTTGTTAAGGTAACAACCACCCATTTTATATAAATGCCTTATATCCAAGAAATTTAGATTTGATGATTACCAAACTATTTAAGATATTTGATGTGGGTAAATTATATCATTGCAATTTTTTTTCTCTTTGTAGCTATAAGGATTCCAATCAAGTAATTAGGATCTTATAATTCTCTTCTAGAGTTAATATAACTAGACCCACTAACCTGCACTATAACTCATTATTCATTTTTTCCCCATCATGTTACAAATGTGAGTATTCAATTTAAATGCTATAGAGTGTATACTTTTATCCCTTTTTAAAGTTATACAATCATAATTTAAAAAAATAAAAAAAGTATGTAATACAAGACATCAAAAATAGTATGTAATGCAAGACAATTTTTTTTTCATAAATAAAATTCCAATTAGTTACTAAGCTATACAATGTATATAAGAATTTCAACCTTTTTCTTAAATAGTGTCTAAACTTAAAGATTATATTTCATTTATAAAAGAAGTATATTACAAACCTTCATTAATAAAAATATACCAATCAATTTGAAAAAACAACTTGAAAGGAAGGTAATACTAAAGTAAAATTAATTATTTGAAGAAATCATAATCTACTATTCATTGTAAATCCCTTCTCCTCATTAAAATTTATTATTCCAATGTCTAAGGTCAAATTTACAATTTATGAAGAAATCATAATCTACTATTCATTATAAATCCCTTCTCCTCATTAAAACTTATTATCCCAATGTCTAAGGTCAAATTTACAGTCTATGCCAAGTTCATATAAATCTTTTTCACAATATAATTCACATTTACAATTTGTAATCAACCATACACTTCTTTGTTCATTGAGAATTTGAATTTTAAAATCATGAGATTATCTAAATTTCTCTTTCGAATCTCATATATTCATAAACTTAACTTATGATTAAATCTGATATATTCATAAACTTAGTTTATGATTAAGGCAACAATCAAACTTTATGATTTGTAATTTTAAGGTATTTCTCAATACTCTATTTGATATGATAGCACTAATGTGGAGAAAACAATCCCTTATCGCATCTTAATCCAACTTATGGTTGCACATATGATGCTAATCTACCTCGTGTCTGCTCCTTCAGAGTTTGTGGAATGTAGTGCATATGAAGACAAATTTTCTTGTAGACTTACATAGTACTTGCACATGTTCCCAAAGTTACAATTTGCATTGTTGCTCCCATGATCCACAACTCTATCAACTTTGTGTAATGATTGGAAATACCTTTATGTACCCACCCTTCTAATGTCTGCAAAGGTGGTCTCATGGTATGATGATTGCAGGACATACACAATGTGGATTTGTTTAAAAAACCTTTGAAGCTTCTGAGTAATAGCAAAGTACGCAACCTTTGCTAGCATTTTTCCTTTGCCTATCTTACGTGAGCTATAATTGAAAGTTGAGGGGTTTGAATCCCCAATGAACCGTTTTGAACAGTTTGTTGTTTACTGCAAGTGCTTTTGAAAGCTAATGATTTGTTTTGTTGAAAAGTGAGGTTGGAGGTTCCTCTCAATATCTACGATTGTATAGAGTATGCAAATATCCAGCATTGCATGGAAGACTTGTTAAATTTTGTCATTCATTTTTTTTTCCAACGCATGGCCAGACCACCTCTATGCCCTTTGGCACCAGTGTGGCACATCATGCTTGATGTGGAAAGGAGGAACTCCACATTATATGAGACACTCTCATTTAAGGAGGATACGTAAACATTTATTATTTTATTGATGAACATCTATCAAATCATACAAATAGAGGTCTTTTGGTAGATGTTGGAGCTGTGAGTACTATAGTAGATACGCATAGAGGACTAGAAAACATAGAAAGAAGGCGTAAATCTATTTAAATAAAAGCACCTCAAGGATTGACACAAAATGCATTTTGTTGAAAAATGTTAAAAACTTCAAGCAAAATAGTGGTTGCACATATGTATGGAGAGTGTAACAACAAATTCTTTAGTTATTAACTACTTCTATGACAATGATCATATATTAACAAATTTAAAGATGAGTTTGATTGATATTTTAGGCTTCAAAAAATATTAACTCAAGATTACATTATTTCTAGATGTGAGGGTCAAGATAAATACAATTTATCTATAGCTTTAAGTCTATAGATCTAGTACTAGTACTCTAGATGTAATATAGTGGCTACTTCAAACAATTATCAGTGGCTACTTCAAACAAAAAAAAATATCAGATGATGGTACTGCTAAAACTATTTAACATAAATAGAAAGTGTGGAAGCATTAAAGAAGCATAAAAACTATTTATAAAGTGCCTCAAATAAAAATGGCACCATGTAATGCAGTGATTACAAGATTTTCATGAAATAAATTTGTTAAAATGGAATCTAAACTTCAAGCAAGTGCAATAGGTAGGTATAGAGTCAAAAATTTTGACCTTTGTTAGAATCCTCATGTGCTAAAAGAAAGCTTGAGAGAAGGATATAGACATCCCCTCAATACTCAAAGTAGATTTTCAAGCATGGATGCAAAATGCCTTCTGAAATGTCAACCTATAGAAATATCCTATGAATTGTTTAACAAAATGTTTCAAAGAGCCATAGTATTTTGTAATCCAATGATTGTTGGATACACAAAAGGGATTTGATGGAAGGATCATACAAAATCTCAAATAGAGGTAATTGGTAGCTATAAATCTAGATTCCATGCATTTACTAGCATCCTAATGGCCTATGAGCCAATTTCAAAGGTTTACAACATGGTCTAGCATACATGGTAAGAAATTAGAAAGAAAAGCACATAAACTATAAAATCAACTAGGTATAAGAAGTGTGAGTTGTCATTGTATTAATTAAGGTTTGTACCTTTTGATGATGAAATGGTGCAACTTTTCCAATGTCCACTAGCATAGCATTCTATAAGTGAGGTTCAAATGTAATAGGTATAACATCATCATTTAGTGGGTATGTCAACCTATTTGAGCATTAACATAGTAGAGTATGACATTCATTAAAATTTGAATTGTCTTAGATGTTATGGTGTAACTTTCACAAAAGGACATGTTTATATATATCATGGAAGATTTTGTATTGTTTACTATAATGCATTTGGGTCTCCACAAGTATTAGGGGTTAGAAATAGCAAGACAAGAGAAAAGGAATAGACTAGCAGTTGCACAATATTCAATGAGCAACATAATAGCCGATAGGCACATACCGATATTCAATTTTTATTTATTATTACATATTATATGAAATATGACGCATATTATTAAATATAAATATTATATACATACACTCCCTTTTCCTCCCACCCTATCTCTATCTCTCTGTAAGGGAAATTTAGGGCATCTCAGAGAAACCTCCAAGAACAGTAGTGCCTTTGGTAACTTTAATTCCAATTAGATTGCCTCAAAGACACGTACAACTATGTCCTAAAGCGGAAACAGACACAGTTTATTTCCCACATTAATCCTTCTGAGAGAAGCGCATGTGAATTCAACATCAAGCAATAACAAATTCTAGAAACAAAACCAATACAGATGAAAGATAAGATAGAAAACCAAAACACACAAATTTACGTGGGGAAAACCCTTTCGGGTAAAAGACCCCACCCTCCAAAGTTGGAGCCATTGTATTATTCAGCAACAAAAGATTACAATACAATTTCAGGCTCATAGCCTTTTCAGAGATTACATCTTGTTCATTTTGGATACAACCTGGTAGCAAACTCTCCCCTTTACATTTCCTGATCAATCTATCAGAACACAATATACAGTGCAGATCAACATGAGAGAGATCAACCATGATCCATGATCAGGAGAGATTCCAACAGCATAGCTCTGCCTCTCACTTCTCTTTCTCTATCAACTTTGGCCTCATGGCCTCGGCCTTTCAGCCAGCCTCATGGCCCTCTCTCTATCGCTCTCTTTTTACATAACGTCCATTTCACACCTCATAGATTTTTTTCATTTCCTCGTATAGAAGTTTCCTCACAAACAGTTCATCTTTCACATAGAAATGGTTGCAACAGTCTCACAACAAAACGGTTCATATTCCACCTTCTCTGATTGGTCCAAGACACACCATGTAGGACAGTCTTCCAATCGGTCAAAAGCGTTCAAACAGTATTCGCATGTCGGTGAGACACTAACCGTGTCTCCCCGATGCCACAAGACCCAACTGTCGATATCAGCCAGAGTCATCACCTTCGGCAAGAGGTTACACCGAGTTCAAAAGCTGTCGCTTAGACTCACCCTTGTTGCTAAGACATCATACCGATATC
>VDFB02000009.1:21291076-21323422 GCA_007258455.2 Sequoia sempervirens | reverse complement strand
AGATCCACTTCCATGATTTTGAAATATGATGGTCAAAGTAGCATTGTGATAAAAAAGAACTCAAAGCTCCATGATAGAATGAAGTGTATTGATGTACTATATCATTTTTCATGAACAAATTTAAAAAAACATAATATTTAGGTGAAATGGTATACAATAAAGTAAGGGTAGATATGTACTAACAAAAATTGTTGAAAGATAAATTCAAATTTTGTAAGAGAGAAATCCATCTTCAACATACTCACTCAAATATATTTATCTAAAATCAATGAATATCTAACATGATAAATACACTCTTATTAAAAAGAAAAAAAATAATTAAAATATAAAAACTTAAAATTAATTATTATTTTAAATAAAAAGTGCAATTATCCTATTAGAAGAAATTACTTTTGTTTAAATAAAATTATTAAAAATAGAAAATAACTTGAAGCATCTTTTGTTGATTCGACAAAACCAATCATATAAACAAGTGACGCAAGCGTCGAGTTCCTGCCGAGAGGTAAAAAGCATCTAGCTATGAGTTAGAAAAAGTAATTAGATAGGAGATAGGAATATAAATGTATTAAATATAGCTAGGAAAGTTTGAAGTAATTTGCAATGGTGCATTAATGCGTGGAATGTTTAGGGTCCATGGGCAACGTGGTCCATAGAGACATGTGAACAGTTAACATGTGTTGATGGATGCATGCAAAATTGCATTTATGGGTACCCTGTAGCATCTATCAGCTCAAATCAAAATCTGGATTTGCTAATTTAAGTTTGGTTTATTTTTACAACCTAGTATTTATTCTGTAAAAATGGCTAGTTCACTAGCTTTAGACAAGCCTAAAATAGTTTTGTTGGTATAAACACAGTTTAAAAGCGAGGTGAAAAAGTTGTGCATGGAGATTCATCTAAGCTTTACGTGATTAGTAGTTGCAAACAATAGTGACAAAAGGAAGCATCAAGTACAAGGCAATAACATATGCAAGCAGTGCTTCCCAAAAGGGCAATTGAAGGTGATCAATATGGTATTCACATGCAAAGGGAAAATTGCAGTGATTTGCAAGCCTGCTAAAAAAAAACAAAAAATTTTGAACAATTCAAACCCACGTTGCACAGGTCATGCAACTTTTGAAGTTCCCAATTTTCATCTAAAGGATAGAAGATGGTATGAACTTAGATGATACAAGATGATATGCACCAAACACAGGTAATGAATTTAATTTGACAGTCTTAAAATGCCCACATGGCATAGCCTAATTCTAAGAGCCTGTTGTACATTGGTAGAAAAACCAGGGTTTGGTTGCTAAGGTAATTTAATTCTCATGATTTCCTTCAAGTCTCTACTACATTAAGAGATTAAAATTTAATGGAAGGAAAAATAAAGATTTAAAAGTATAGAGTAGTTCACAAAGTCATTTCATTTCAAAAAATAACAAATATATGCATTATAGGATAATATATGAGAATAAACAAAAGATTTTCCAATCGTACTCAAAAAATTTGGCAAGATCTAGCAACTTTCTGCATATTTTATCCAAAATTTTCAAATGTGTTTTGTTGGATAAGTTACCAATTAGAGGTTCGTTCTTTTTTCTTTTCTTTCTGAGTCACATGCTTCCAAAAGCCTACACAAAAAGGTTGCCTTTGGAGGACATGATGCACTCTTGCCATCTGAAAAATCAATTAAACATTTGCATTTTTATTAGTGTGTTACAAGGAATTGATACTGCCAATAATCAAATAGAAATCTGTAGTTCATAGAACTCCAAGTACTATAAATGAACCTTTACACTTACAAAAAAGTCAAATCTGTATTGTATGCAGATAAATGCCTCATCCATATAACTACTTTTCTAGATGTTATTAATTAACAATTTGATCAACTCAATTTACATCAAATCAAAAACGTAAGTCTATGTGATATAGAGGTATTTGCTTTCATAAGTTGGACAAGATAACAAAAGTTGGACTAAGGAAAAAAGGAGTTTTTGCCTTACTTTTGGCTAAAAGAATCTCGCCTTCCAAAGTGACAGAAGCATCCAGAATCTTAGCTCCATTTATGCAAACTTCTCTGCTTGCCTTTTCACCTGCACACCATAAGAGTATTTTCTTTAAGCATGTCTATTGGAAAAACCATTTACTTCTAAAGTGAAGATTTAACTAGTTATCATCCCTAATATGGAAAGCCCTAGATCATGACCAACCTGATTAGACAACATGGCAGGAGAAATCGTGCTTGGATCGCCTACATTTTTGCAATTTGGACGTTGAAATTTTTAGTTTTGTATCAACTTAATCAACATCTTCAGTGCCAGTTGTGCAATGTTTGTATGCATTGACTATGCTTGTGACACTAACGCACTCAAAACTAGTAGAGCACTGTAGACATACTATAAAGAATGGCTCATAGTCATGGTATCTGTGGAAGAAAGTTCGTCTGATGAGAATCATACAATTTTTTGCTGTGAAGCAATTAGAAAAAAAATAGAAGAAAAGAAATTAGCATCTGAGATCACACCTTCACCATCATTCAGAAGAGTGGCAAAAAAAGCAGTTGTAGAATCCTTACTGACAGCATTAGAGCCCAGTTTTGGTTCAAACTGAAGACAAAAAATCACCGAGTAGCTCTTAGCAAGACTGGTGACAGCATATCGAGAATTTTTGAGGGCATATGCCCATGTTTATTCAAGGTCATCAACAAGGGTTTCATATGCCAGGGCATGTAAGCCATTATTGATCCTAGTGTAATATCATTGGGCAATACAGGGATTAGATCTGCAATCCAATGCAATACAAATCACGGTTCAATATCATCATTCACAAAAGATAACTACAAGAAATTGACATTTTCTTGTTGAACCCTAAAGTTACTGATATCAAACCCACATACAGTTACTGTTGAAAAAGGAACCCCAGTGCTGCTATTGTTAAAAAATGAACCTAAGTGCTAATACCATAAAAAAAAAATTTAAAAAGGAAGTACACTAAAGAGAAGATACTTACAAATTAGATGGTGATTACTGTGCTCTGAAATAAATCAAAACCCGAAAAGAAAAGAAAAGAAAAGTTTAGCTGAAGAAAGAAAAATCATACCAAAATTGCTGCTTGAAGTTATACATTGCAATTGCAGCTCTTCTAAAAATATGCCAGATAGAACTTGCCGACAGTTATAACACCAGAAAGATATAAAGGGTCAATCAAAATACGCCTTTTGTGTGTCCTACCCTAATTTATTCAGAGGAGGCTAACCAGAAGCAGAAACCTAGCACACTGTGAAGCTGTTGAATGAAACAATGATCATACTAGATGCTAGAGCTGTATTCATAATCTAAGTGAAGATAATGAAATTTTTTAACAATTCAATGGAGATAATGAATGATTCTAACCAACTAGGCAAGGCTTAAGCAAGGTATCTGGTACACTACCTGAGTCTGCCACCTGTTTCTGACGTACTTGTCTAGGAACCGCATGCTCTGTTCAAACCTAGGTCATACCCTCAAACAAAGTTGTGCCAAATCCATTCCACACCCAGGAAACCACAGGAGGAAGCTGAGTTCAATCACGTTGCTTTTTAAAACAGTTTTTGAATGAAAAAATTAAAAAAACGAAAGGGTGAACATTCATTGATGCTTCTAACATACTTGTGTAGGAACCTCCTGCTCTGTTCAAACCCAGGTCATACTCTCAAACAAAGCTGTGCCAAATCCACTCCACACCCAAAACAAACACAGGAGGAAGCTGAGTTCAATCACATTGCTTTTTAAAACAGTTTTTGGCAGGGCACGGTGTACCCTGCCCAGGTCTACCACAAGTTTCTGACATGGCACCCCATAACCTGTTCAAACCCAAGGCTAATGCCATCAAACAAACCTGGGCTAAATCTAGATCATATCAGGGGCAAATATAGGGTGGAATTAGATTACATTTCTTTTATAAAGCTTTTTAAATGAATAAAGTGAAACAAAAAAATTAAAGATTGAAAGATAAAAACTAATTGATGCTCGGGGCTGAATCTCATGTTTTATAATTATAAATTATATGGCTAATTTTGTTTGTTTGGTAAGAGTTTTTATGTCTTTTGTATGGCGATACCTGAAAAACTCATTAACCCATACCAATTATTAGATAAACTTAAATCTCTAGTACCCCAAAAGGATACTTCTCAATCATCTCACACAAGAAGCTCTAGTTCAAGCTACCCAAATAATAGAGTTTCAGGGAAAATTCTATGTTATTAGAACAACTTATCAGCAACAGTGTAACCAATTTATCCCCATGATTGATCTCATTCGATTTGTACTTTAAATTTGAATAATTAGTTTTTGACTTCACACTTCAGTTTCAACAGTACCAAATCTCATTTGATTTGCAGTTCACCAAAATACAGAATGCCATTTACAAACAATTTTTCCAAGCGTGTACAATCATCATACTTGTCACGAATCGCAGCTAATAAAATAAAGTTTCATGGATAACAATAGGGAAGGGAGCATACCACAAGAACATGTCGCAATCCAAGGCTTGGATTCCAATCCTTCTTCAGAGCATTGACACAAATTTCTCCATTACTTGCAATATTAGGATGAAATATTTTTGTCACAAAATAACCTGCAGTAAAAACAAATTGTCAAATGATAAAACACACACACTCCCTCCAAAGCACTTACCCATTTAGAGCATTCATGCACTAGAAGCTATTGAATATGAAATGAAGAATAATTAACAGAGGGAATGTCCACATCTAGAAAAACATGTAATCCTTCTAAAGTTATAGAATCAACATTTTAAAGTAATGCAAATCAACAAATTACCCTTTGGTGGAGAGTGTGGAAAATCAGTAGTTAAGACAAGTTTAATGCGGAAAACACCATTTTCATATGGGGTGCCAGCTGCAGGACAAAGAAAGCACTAATTCATAAAACATTCATGGTCAACTGTTTTATTATATTTTACAAAATACAGAAATTAGACTATGATGAAATGAGATCTCTCACAAGTGCAAGGGTAACTTATCAAGGATACAAAAACATTAAAATTTTAAATTCATATTTACTTTAACTAATATTCATTTGCTATATACCTGGTCCTTCTATTTCTGCTAATATGATTGAGAAACTGTCATCATTAATGACTACTTTAATGCCTGCCAGTGGCGCTTCATCAAAGACTCTTTATCTCCCTTGCAAGTTCCTTCATTACTTTGGGTGGAAGGTTCTCGTTTTCAGCCTGTCAGAAAAGATCACAACTCAAAGTTTATTCTAAAGCATAAGGCATGGAAAATCTTTATCAAACCCCATGTGTATAATTTTATAAGTAACCATTACAAAATAATTGTATTATGTAATAGACAAAAAGAGACCATAATTCTATTTCTGACATATAGCTGTGCAAGCTTTTAAGGCTTGTGCTCTACGGAAAGAAATCAGGTATCAGGTCTTCAAACTTAACTCTTGCATTTAGACGGAACCGGTATAGTATCACAGAACAGAAGAAAGAAAAGAGCAAATAAGAAGAAGCTAGTGAGAGTCTATTCACGAACATCACCAAAACCTGGTTATTAATTATAGCCAAATCTAGTCATACTGACAGAACCAACAATCTAGAAGTTATGTTTTGTGCCAAACATTCCACTAACACGACTAAGGATTTGGATGTTGGCAAACGATTTCCACCTGCTTACCTAGTTAACCCAAATTTTTATAAGAAATTTACCTACGTCAAATGTTTCCCTGAAGAAGGTAATACTTTCAATAGAATGAAACAATCAAACGTACCATGACACTCAATTGAAAAGTGTTTTAACACAAGTTACAACTTGAATAATGCCTTCCAGTCTTGCCAGAAATGTGTCACCGGCCCAAGCCTTCTTCAAAATGTAATTATACCTTGTGCGTAATTCTCTGTCTTCAGCTATCTATACAAATATAACAACCAATGACTTTTAACTATGTATGTAGCAACATTTAAAATGTCCCACTAGATCTTCCCCAAGTTGACTGAGTTTAGGGAATTCAAAAACAATAGCAAATCCTAATCAAAACCATACTTGATGAGAAAAATAATTACACAGTTTAATATATAAAAACTAACTACAGTATTATGGACTCTAGAAATTTTATGTCTTCAACAAAAACCCAACTTTCCTATTTTCTAAAACAATATTTTCAATATATAAGTGATCAGGAAAACCTGAAAAAAACCTATATCTTTTCAAAGCCCTGGTTGAGAAATCGCTTTCATTACGTTGGAATAATTATTTTATTAGAACTGAAATCACAAGCACATACCAGAAAATTGGAATGACGAGATCCTTTTGGAAAAGGTAAAAAATAAATTAACACTTTGTATTACACAATTTGAGAATCATAATATGGTTAACTTCGCTGATCCGGGTAACAAGAGGCATGAAGAGAAATTGAAGGATTATTGCGTATATTCTTTCAATGTAAATTTAAGCTTGGCCTTATCACAGTACAATACAAAAATGCACCAATAATTTATACACTTTCCCACTTTAAAAATAAATTAACAAGAAATCCACCTTAACATTCTTCATAAATTCACGACTCTAATATAAATCGATGAAAAAACCCTATCCTAGATCTATTGAGTGAGGTCAAAAATTAGATATCTCTATTGTGTTCGACTGTAATTCTACAAGAGTTTCACTCATGACCACAACTCAATCAATTGAGTCCGCTAAACGCTTTCAGGAAACTAAAACCATGAAGCTAAAAATGAACCCAAGACTAACAAGAGTTAGCTCACATGCGTATCAATAAAAAAATGTAACCCTTAGATGGGGAAAAATGAATTTGCGAAAATCCTTCCATCGCAAAAGTTAAAAAAAATGTTAAGCTTCTGAATGCTCCAGCTCCATAAAGCCACATCATTTGATACCAAAATCAACATTGGTTTCCTTCAACAAAGCTCAAGATTAGAAAAATGTCAACAAAAGCATATAAAAATTCAACAATAGATCCGCCGTTCCCCTCACACAGCTGAGCAGGCATAAAACCCTAAACTCAACAAGAATTTGTCTTGCAATGCTAAAAATACGAGTTTTGCTTAAGAAAACGCGAACACAGTAGCAAGAAAAGAAAAAAAAAATCTCAACCATCAATTTTCTACACGACTAGCAAAATAAGCTACTTCGCAGCATATAACCCTAAAACCGCCATAAATATTCGCCAAACAATCTCTGAATCAATGGAAAAAACAGATTTAAGAACAACCGAATTTCATCCCTGAAATCTCTGTGAGCTTCTAGGCACAACCCACAACTCAAGCCCAGTATATCCAGCTGGACCATTAAATTGAATGTGCTCTGGGAAAACCTTTGTTTTCTGCTGTAAAAGATTTTCCCAAAAATTCGTCTATGTCCACTGCACAATTTATAAACCCTTCAGTAGATGTCAACTCATAATCTAATTCAATTCAAAGCCAGAATAATTAATTTCTACTAGCAACGACACAGCAAGGCGTGGAATCTACGCTTACAACACCTCACAATTGAGAAGCAAATTTTGTTTAATGAAAATGCAGGTAGATTAAGCATTAATCGTCTGCTCTTAAAGTGCTTGATTGAGCAAGACTTCATGAAAATGAATTAATATGGAAAAACAACCAAGAAACAGAAGCAAAAGATCAATATTTCGTTTTAATCACCATCAGGGTAAATGCCCCAAATTAATGAGGTTTATTAAGCAAGTAAAATGCACAGACGTAAACTAATCTAACCCTGATGAAATTATCAGAAAGTGGTTAAAGAAGGTTGCTCCTCTGCCATAATATTGAAAAGCGTTCACTTGCTTTGACCAACACTTTCAATTAGCGGAAGCAGAGCACATCTGTAGAAAGGGCAGGTATCCTGAAAGTAATTACAGTCAACCTATGCTTAATCATCTCACCTGAAGAAGAAGAAAGGGCAGAAAGAATTTATGGTAATTCTTGCCTCAAATAGCTCTCGTCGTTTGGGGGTTCCTCAGCTCAAGACCAGAAAAAAAGCAACAAATTCCAGTCTTTACATAATCCATTCCTATGCCATGCACAGTAGCACTCTGGGTATAGCGATATCACAGCAACCTACAGGAAATCCCATGGTCCTTAGAACACGCGCTTACAGAGCACAAAAACAACACACACAAAGTAATAGAGATGCATAGCAAGTGGCTTAACTCTATATTAAATGACCAAAGTACCCTGGCCACGCGTGGCCACCAAGCCATTCCAGCGCCTTCACCTCGAGCCAGATGCCATTTAATGCATTTAATTTGTATTCATGCATTACGTACGTCTACACGCCAGTTTTATAAACTATGCCTTTGCTTAAATTTATTTAATCAATTTATGCGTTCGCATTTTCCCGAATTTTTAAAACGAAAATGATTTATAAAGCTACTCAGACGAATAGAAAAATAGATAAATGCTAATTTTCCAATATATAAAATAGCTCTCCAAATTCAAACTATACAAAAAAATAAGTAATATGTTAAATGGCGAAATGTGATTGGCCGATGCTGATTAAAAGCATTCAGGGGAATGCACAAGTATTCCTGCCGCGGCAGGAACTAATAAAGGATACATTAACTTAAAAAATGCATAAAACTAATTTTAAAAAAGTGCATATAAACAGACAAGGTATGGATGCATGAAAAAGTATGTTTAGGTTAATATAGTTTTATAATATTTAACTTAAATTAAATAAGAAAAAGAGAGAATGCAAGCATGAGAGAACACAAATTTGTTTCTTTACATTCGAGAGAATGCAAGAATGAAGAAAGGATGGGTGGTGATGGTGATGGCGATAGTGGTGGTTGCAGTTATGATGACGAGTGGTGTAGAGGGAGATCCAACATGCGGCCCAGCTGGAAAATTCTCTTGCAACTCAGGGAGGTGCTGCAGTAAGTACAACTAGTGTGGGAGCACTGCAGCCTACTGTGCAAGGCAAAACTGCATTGCTCAGTGCTGGCCTGGTGTCACTCCCCTCATCTACACACCATCTCTTCTCACAATAGCTAACCCATGAATTAGACATATTAGGAGATGTATATAAAGGAGATTAGGGAAGCATGAGGTGGTGAAGACAATCGACACCTCTCCAGTCTCCAAACTAGCTGGGCAACAAATGTCAATAATGACAATGACTCACTCTATCCACAATGAATGCCTAAGTAGGCTTATCAGCCTACGTGTATGCAAAGTGTAAAGTATACATTAATACCCCCTTTTAAGCATATAGCTTAGGTGGGCATGGATAAAATGAGTCCTGACTACTAGTCTGGTGAGGTACCCATGTACAATGCAAAAAATGAGTCCTGACCATGAAGCCTAATACGGTACTCATGTACAATGCAATTTCTTTAAAAAAAAAGAGTAAGATAGAAAACCTAGTGGGAAAAAAAACTATCCTCCAAAAAGAGAGAAGATGTGGAGAAGACTAGAAAGCCCCCCAAGGATGATGATGCTGATATAGACCGCACGCCAAGAAGAACTTGTGTTTGTCTGCCAATCGAGGCATCAGATAAAGGAGATCAGAGAAGCATGAGGTGGTGAAGACAATCGACACCTCTCCAGTCTCCAAACCAGTTGGGCAACAGATGTTAATAATGCTAATGACTCACTCTGTCCACAATAAATACACAATGAATGCCTAAGTAGGCTTATCAGTCTACGTGTATGCAAAGTGTAAAGTATACACTAACACTTATGTATGCAACGGTTTATGGCAGACCCCACACAACACATGGAGTAAGCCTTTAACACTTGCTCTAGGGATTATTTTGGAGCAGGGTGGTGTGGTTAGTTATTGTGAGAAGAGATGGTTTGTAGATGAGGGAAGTGACTTCAAGCCAGCACTGAGCAATGCAGTTGCTCTTTGCATAGTAGTCTGCAGTGCTCCCACACCAGTTGTACTTACTGCAGCACCTCCCTGAGTTGCAAAAGAATCTTCCAGCTGGGCTACATGTTGGATCTCCCTCCACACTGCTCATCATCAACACTGCAACCATCACCATCACCACCCATCCTTTCTTCATCTCCATCTTTGCTTATCTGCACCAGAAGACTATCTAAAACCTACAAACAAATGGTTTATATAAGAACTGTTTCTATCAATATGAGAAGAATATCTGTAAACTGAACTAAGCATTAGGAGGAGAATCCATTTATACCTGTAACAAACTTAACAAGATTACTTGCTTGCTTGTGTTGGGATACTATGAAGCGCAGTAGTGACTCTATTTATAGTTCAAGTATGGCGATTTCATATTCCAACTGAGGGGTAGGTGGTGAATGAAAGCTGGTGTTTGTCTGCCACCAACCAAAATAGAGTGAAAATGGATGCTGTGATTGGGAGCGCAGGCATCTTTAGTACGCACCTGCATTGCTTTAAATTAACTATCATATTGTGTTATTGTATCATATTAAGATGCAGAGAGGTACTATTGTCTTTATAGCCGCCCACCAATTAGATTTAGATGAAAATTTGGAATCATCTATTCCACTTTCATTATGTTTAAGATCAATGCGAGTCAGTTTTATTATGATTTTATTAGAGGTTTTTGGAAAGAAAAGCTAAGGGCTTCTCATCTGAATAGCTAAACAAGGGATTTTGGTACTAAGATTTGTTGGCTCACACCAGAATACCTATTGAAACACATTATTGTATATGAAAAATTCAAACTCCACTTTCTTTAAGTGCTTTAAGAATGGGACCACTTTGAGGTATATAGTTGTTAGTCACGAAATTTGCATACTCATACCATACTCTATTTAGTTCTTTTAAAATATAATTATATATTCATAAATTCTATAATCTTAAAGTTGGAATAATTTTTTATTTTTTATACAGATCTTTATAATTTTTTATTCAATTTGTATTTACATATATTTTTATATAACTATTATTATTTATTATATATCTTTATATTTATATTCGTACATTTATTCTTTACTTCAAGATTTACATCTTTCTATTTAAGATCAATTTCATGGTATTTGGGTTTGAACCTATACCATATAGATTGATCTTTCAAGTTCAAAAATTCAAATACAAAATTTGATGACTCACCATTTTCACAAGTCGTTTTAAGTCAATTTGGTAAACATTTATGTGATTTATTGCTATGTTTTGGTATTTAAAGGCATTCAATGTGTAATAATTTTTCAATATCACTAGTCCTTACACATCAATAGACATCAAAAACAAAAGCAACATAATTTTCAATAATGCACTACTAGCCAAATTAATCTCATGGATTATAGGATAATTCTACATGTCAAATCATTTTCATAGAGTATGTGATCATTCCCTTGGAAGACATATTCAACCCATAAAAAAATATACAATTTTCAAAACCTAAAACATTTATCATACTAAGAATTGATTTTGCTACCATTAGCAACTAAAATTTGTGTAGAAACATTAGTATTCAATCCTTCATCATAGTTCCTAGAGCTGAATTCCCAATCCATCACATTTAATTTCCAAGTATTTATATTGTAATCATCAATTTCAAACTAGAATAATTAAATCTAGGTTAATTGTACTTTCTTTGTATGAATTTATTTAATTAACTTAGATTGTGTAAAAGGAATTTTGTTCCCCTACAACATTATATTGTAGAGGAGAAGGTACGTGCTTTACATTTCACTTATTTTGCATTCAATTTATCCTTTTCATTAAGTGCATTATTTTGGTGTTTAATTTGAGCGAATCTAGAACACAAGTTGATAAAAATTAAGTTTTTAATTATTTATTTACTTGATTTAACCCATGTGATCTAGACCAAACATAGAGATTGTCTATTTTTATACCTCGGTTGGAATTCATTAGTGCAATTCTTTCTCTTGGATAGACTCATAATCACAATCTTGTCCAACTCTTTTAAACTTTATTTTCAAATCACTAAGATGACTCCCATCTAAAAGTAGACATTTTCTTGTTGACTTGTATGTAAAATATTTCAAACTAACATCTAGGATTATATATTTAAAGGAAAGCTCCAAGGGCCCTTAAGGATCATTAAAAGCATATATCTAAGAGCAATTCAAGGGCTTGTTCTAGAGCACTATGTATTAGCAATACTAATTCCTACACCACACATCTTGTAGTGCCCCTTAGTTTGTTTTCTACTTTTGACAGTTACTTCTAGTTATACTTGGACATTATGATACTATTTGATGATACTTGGATATTATGATATTGTTTGATGATATTTGGATATTATGACACTTTTGATGTTTTGTTATGTTGATACTTTTATATCTGATGTTATGATGATACCATGCTTAGTAGATCAGTTTAATTGTCTATGTGAGTTATCATGGATATGGATATTATGTGATTGTAGACGTATGTTTTATCATGATTTGATATCAACTTATTTTGTGTTGATGTATTGGTGAAGGGGAACAGGGTCGCATCACTCACTTGTGAGTTCCCTGCAACACTGTGATTTCTCCTTCACGGTGTGATTGATTGTTTTCCCTATGCACATGTTCGATTGTGTGATTGTTGTAGGCTATAGGTACAGGCATCGACTCCACTTGAATTGTCAGGTTAGAGTGTGCCTTTATCCCAATGGAGGTTGTTGATTCAGAGGTAGCATCGAGTCCCCCACCCTATCCATCATCCTCAGAGAGGATGAGTATCCAGTTTGTCACCCCGTCATTGTTGTCTGTTAGTTATGATCAGTTAGTTCTATTTTGATCTGGTTTGTGTTTTGGCATTACAATTTTTATGTGGTGATTTAAAACTTAGTTTTGCTTGATAATTTATTTGATTAATTAATGAATTAAATAGATTATTTCGTTGAAACATAATGACAATAGTTATAAATCTTGTTGTTTAAATAATTAAATTAAATTAATAGTTTAAAAGTATTGAGGAAATTAAAATATAAGCATAAATATAGTTATTGAGAGATGGCTTATAATGAATTAAAAATGATAAAATATTGCAATATAAAAATAAAACATTCTATTTCTTGTTGCAACAAATAGATGGTTAAATAAATAGTAATATAAATAAATTATAAAAGTGGGAAATGCTAGAGCACTAAATGGAATTTCCTTTTGGGAACTGCTCTTAACAACTCATTGACCATGTAGCTCCATGTAGCTCAAGTGGTCTCAAGAAATTTAATTATTTGGCTAAAAATGAAAAGGCGGGGAATCTTCTTCAGTTTTGGAATTTTGAAAATAATTACCTTTTTGGTGGATTTTCATGGATATTAATTTTGGAGAGTTTTGTTTTTGGGACTCCCGTGAAATTTCTAGTAGTTCTGGAAAGTTTCTTTTTTTTGCGAGGAGGGGGGATTTTGAATAGGAATTTCTAAATATTGTTGAGGGAAATTTTGAAAGGGGATTTTCTAAAAATTGTTTGGAGAATTTTGAGCTTGCATTTTCTAAAATATTGTTGGAGCTTTGGAGAAGAGGAGTTGCAAATCAAGGGCTAGTTCTTGGCACCAATCTTCATCTATTCCAAATCATCTTTTTATCTAGGTTCCTTTCTTTTGAATTTTTACCTTTATATTGAAGCAAATGTTTGTCAGTAGATGTTGCTTAGAAATGTGACATTCATCTGTTCTATGCTCGAATGAAGGGACATTTTTTTTTTTAATAAGAGGATAAAAAAATTATTAAATCAAAACAACATTACAAAAACAAGAGAAACAACCTACTAGGAGCCAAACAAAGAAAAACTTAATTCACACCCAAGAAGCACCTCGTATCTTCCAAAACCCAATCCTCCAAGACAAGAGACAAATTGCCTAGAAGGCTGCCCCAATCATCCACATACGAAGAACCCATCCTCTCAGTAGTCCATCTAGCCAGACCATCAACCACCTTATTCCATTCCTGAGGAACGTGGTGAAAAACAATGGACTCCAAAGAAGAGCACAGGGAAACAATCTGTTTGACAACCACTGCTAGCTGGCAGCTCACATCCTCCAAATGACACTTATGCAACATATCAATAACAACCAAAAAATTAGACTCACAAACAATTCGTCGCGACCCAAGGCCAATCATGTGCTCAACCGCCATAAGAATAGAAAGAGCCTCCATGATATTATTAGTATGGACACCTTTATATATCAAAAAGAAGAAAACCACCACCGCCAGGCTATCCCTACCAATCCCACCAACTCTAGCATGCCCAGGATTACCTTTAGAAGATCCATCTACATTAATTTTCAACACTCTTAGAGGAGGACACCAAAAGCCATCACGATCAACCCTCTCACATCCATAGCCACGTTGACCCTTACTCCAATTTCTCCTATCTTTGACAAGGCCCAAAGCATTAACTACTCCTAGATCTCTAGGATCAACTGGCATAGACAAGTCACACTTAGCCACTAGAGTTTCCTGTAGAGCTCCAAGAATCCTCATCCAGAGCTACCCAATAAGCAATTTCTTATTAAAAAAAATTCTCCTATTACACTCCAACCAAATATGCCAAACAATCAGATTGGGACCTATTATCCAGGCAATACTCAAAAAAGAGGTTTTAGCAGGTGAGGACCTTAGTCTCCTCCAAAACTTCTCCAGAGAAGAAACATGACAACATGGTAGACTCCAAAGGTTCCACCAGAGATGCCAAATAGCTTTTGGAAATGAGCATTGAAAGAAGATATGCGGGAGACATTCTTCATTATTTGTGCACAAAACACACATGGAAGGACCCTGGAAACTCCGTTTCCATAAATTCTCCCAATTAAGACATTTACCTTGAACCACTAGCCAAGAGAAGAAATTACATTTAGGCCAAGCAAATTTATTCCAGACATGCTTCCACCAAGGGACCTCAGAGCCCTCAAATAATTTCCTATCGAGAACCTGGTAACCAGAAGCAACCAAAAATTTGCCTTTTGAATCAAGACCCTGAGCCAACACGTCCTTCCTAGGAAGAGAATTACAAACACGATCTGATAAAATCCTAGCAAGCTCCTGAGGATCATCCATGACACCACCAGGAGGCCAATCCTAAGGATCCTTCCACCTAGACACATTAATCTAACCCAGGGCTCGTTGTGATTTATAATCAACTACACAACACCAACTTGCATCTATGTAAACCTAGCACAAATCCTGCAAGTGAGCATGTGAAGACAAAATGGGGGGGATACCCTTCCCAAGAATCATGCCAAAAAAGAGCATCTTGACCATCATTACAAATCCAAAACAACCCCTGTTTAACTAGCTTGGCATCCCTCTTGAGGGTCCCCCAAATCATAGAGCCCTTCCCCTCCAGACTAAATCTAGCCACCTCAACACTCTCCACCTCACCCAAATACTTGAAGGTAAGTATTCTAGCCCACAATGAATGTTGCTGCAAACACCACTGCCAATACAACTTAGCTGCCAGGACCTGCCCATTTAGATCGGTCCAACGAAGACCAAGACCACCTTCTGGCTTCGGCCTGCAAACACAATCCCATTTCACCAAACTCCACTTTCTATGAAGAAAAGTACCAAACCATAGGAACTGACGAGACAACCTCTCAAAATTCATGATGAAGCTAGAGGGAGTTGAGAGAACAAAGCATTTGTATAGGGGGAGAGCCTGAACCACCGACTTTAGAAGAGTCACTCTACCAGCGGAAGAAAGCCATCTGCAAGTCCAATGATTGACCAATCCCTAAAACTTATCAAGAATCTCCTGCCAAAACCTTTTAGGAAGTGACCAAATAGCAAGAGGGATCCCAAGATAAACAAAGGGGAGTGAACCAATCTAAAAATGAAGAATGCCAACTATTCTCATTTGAATATCCTTAGGAGTGTGAAAGAAGTAAATGAAGGACTTCCCCACATTAATACGCTGCCCTGAAGCAACCAAGTAACTGTCCAACACACTGCACCATCTAAGAGCCTCCTCAACCTTCGCCCTACCGATCAAAGTAGTATCATCCACAAACTAAAGATGAGATTGAGGGGGAATATCGTTTTCCCAACTCCATCCCTGAATAAAGTCACCTGCAACCCTTGAATGAATAAACCTCCCCAAGCCTTCCACAAGTAGGATAAACAAGTAAGGAGATAAAGGATCCCCTTGTTTAAGTCCTCTAGAGGCACTAAACAGATCTATAGGCGTGCCATTGAGAAGCACCAAAAAGGAGGAAGAAGTAACACAACTTTTGACCCAATCAATCCACCCACCAGCAAAGCCAAACACTCCCAGGACTTTAAATAAATAGTTCCATTTGACCCAATCATATGCTGTAGCCATATCCAAATTAATAAACATAGATTTTTCCTTGGAAGACTCCATAGAATGGATGGTTTCCACAACAATAATAATGCCATCCATGATCTTCCTACCAGCAACAAAAACCCCTACTCGCCAAGGTTTCAACCTTTTAGCAATCAACTTAGTAATGATCTTATAAACCACATTACATAGTGCTATTGGCCTGAAAAGATCCAGAGAATTGGCTCCCTCCTTCTTTGGAATGAGAGCTAAAATAGTTGCATTCAAATACTTCAACATCTGCTTACTCATCAAAGATTCTTGAACAACCTCCAAGAGATCCAACTTTATCACTTCCCAAAATTCCTGAAAAAATTCAACTGGGAATCCATTAGGCCCAGGGGCCTTCCCTTTTGTTCATCTGAAACACAACACTAGATCAAGCTTTGTCAAGGTAATAGGAGAAAGTAAAGACTCATTCATCTCATTAGTGACCAACTGCAAGATGCAATCTAGGATCCTAGCTTCATCTTCCTCTGTGTGAGGCGAGTCCTTAGAAAATAAAGCAGAGAAATATTGAACACATTCAACAGAAATAGAAGCAGAAGAGGACAAAATCTCTCCATCTAATGTCAAGAGGGAAGAGATAATATTACCTTGCCTCTGAGCCATAACAAAATTGTGAAAGAAAGAAGTATTTTGATCACCAGCCTAGAGCCATTCAATATGGGACTTTTATTTCCAAAAAAATTCCTCCCTTAACTCCCATCCCTCCACATCCTTAATAGTAGCAGCTTCAAGAAAATGAAGCTCCTCAGTAAGGCCCTGGTCACGAATCTACCTGGTGATTAGGTCCAAACTATCATGAGCAATCTATTTAACCTGAAATAAATTACCAAAGTGATGTCAATTCCATCGTTTCAACAGGTGTATTTAACATACTGAAGCCTCTTTGAGAAAGAGTACATACCAGTGCCATGAGTTGGCTTCCCAAGGCACCACCAGCCAGGAAGAAGATCCCAAAGAGACTCATCCCTGAGCCACATAAGTTGAAATTTAAATGACTACCTAACACACCACTAGAGAGACTCAACCATTAATTTGATTGGCCAATGATTAGAGCCCCACCCATCCAAAATCTCAGAGCTAACTATCCACATGTCCCCCACCCAAAAACTAGACACCAAAAAATCTATCCAACCTTTTAGAAATAACATCTGCTCCACTCCTCCTATTACTTCAAGTAAAGACTCCATTAGTTAGCTTAATGTCAACCAACCACAAAAGGGCCACCTTATCCTGCAAAAACCTCATGGAGGGCTCCAAACAAGCAGTACCTCCCCTTTTCTCCTCTAGAGAAATGATAGCATTGAAGTCTCCAGCCAAGATCCAAGGTAGATAAGGATCTAGAGACCTCACATAACTGACATGCTCCCACAGCTGGACTTTACCTCGAAAATCAATCAGAGCATAAATATTAAAGAAAAGAACCCATTCCCTAGACTCAAGATGAGAAGCAACACAAGAAATCAAACTGCGGCAGGAGAACTACTAGATTGGACCAATTTTCTGACGATCCCATAAATAGGCCACACCACCAAAGCTACCAAAATCTCCCTCACATTGACATTGCCCACAACCCCAAATCTTAGAAGCCAAACTCAACATACTATCTACCGATAACTTAGTTTCCTGAAGGAAGACAACATCAAGAGAGTGCAAATGAACCAATTATCGAATAGCCTTTTGTTGAGGGATGCTATTGATACACCTCACATTCCAAGAAAACACAATCATCATTGAGGTTGGGAGAAGTGAGCATCTATCATCTTCACCGAACCACCATCAACCAAAGTCTCTCTAGCTAACTTCACCTTTTCTTGATCCTTCTTGCAGTCAACCTTAGAAGGCATTACTAGGATCCCTTTCTTGATAGTCTTTTGCTATATACCTAGAGCATAAGAAGGAGACTTGTTTCTCCTTAAATAAAAACTACCCCATATCTCCAAAGCTTCTCCTCCAGCACTAGAGGGGCCCCTAGATTCAACGTTCACCCCACCATTCTCACATAGAACCGGGCCCGATGGACACAAACCCGGAGCCATCTGAGGAACCAGAACATCAGCCTACTCCATACTGGAAGCCAACAAAGTCCACACCTTAGACAACTCCTTATCATCAAATCCAACCTCCAACTACATGTCATTCAGAAACCCCTCCTCCTGAACTAACTCATCCAAACCCTCAAATCTATTAAAAGTTTCACCCTCTTGACTATCCTTGAGAGATCTCTTTTGACCCCACCCACGATTGCGAGACTTAACCTGAACAAAACAATCTTTATCCACAGACACTCCTAGCATGAGAGCTTTCTCCTTCTCCACCCTTGGATTAGGTTAAGCATTCACGTTACTTACACCCCCAACACTAGAAGCATGAGGACACCTCCGTTGAAGATGCCCATACTCATGGCATAGCTGACACCTGAAAGGTAAAGTCTCATAATCCATTGGCTAAGACTAGGAGCTAGAACCAATAGGCAAATTGATAGAATCCTGCAAGCGCTGGCTCAAATCAATCTCGACACATACCTGCGTGTAAGAGAAGATCCTCTTATCCAAGATTTGTTGAGAAGGACCAATAGGCTTCCCCAACAACAACACAATCGATTGAGAATATCCCTTCTCCAACATTCAAGCAACAGCCGAGGGAGATGCACCCAAACTGGGACCCTAGAGGGTAGCTCCTCCGCCGCGTTGAAACCTAGGTGTCATGGTTTGATGAATAGACCAACTTGATTATAAAAGTAAGGCCTGCCTTCAAATGCCCTATCCCGATCTCCTAGACCACCCGCACAGATCAAAACCCTCCACCTGTCGCACCAGTAGAACACAGAGAGAATAAAGTATAAGAGCCAACAAAAAGAAAGAACCAGGCCCCCAAGAGCAAAGAACAACCCCCAACGATCAGAAACAGACAAGGAGACAAGCTAGGGCTCACACGCCCTAGCTTGCACATGTTAGATGTAATTATTGACGCCACCTATAAACATCACTCATGTCTTTGTTTTTTGTTAAGTTCACGCATAGTAGTCAGGGAGTTAGTTATGGTATTTATTGTGAACATTAATGAGCTTGAACGCTCCATCCTTTTTTGCTCTGTTTTTACTCTGTATTTTCCAGATCAGTTTATGTTATGCAATATGAATTTTGTGAATATTTTTGCGTCTGCTAAAACATTGACATGGTATCAGAGCTGACAATTGTGTTCCCAGGCAAAGAGACCTGTTCCAGATGTGCAGCTTGCAGCACAGTCGGGTGTTGAGGTGAACCAGTCAAGTTCGACCTCTGCAGAGACAAAACCCACCACAGTGAAAACACGCCAGTGCAAGTAGGTTTTCTTCAGCAGAAGAGCAGGCTAAGGTAATCACGTATCTCTCACTTTTGAAACAAGATCTTGTTTATTAGCATAAGAAAAGGACGAATAGATTTGAATAGTCATGGCATCCACTAGCAACCCTAGCACACAGGGACCAATACTAAATGATACGAATTATGCCATGTGGGCCATCAAAATGAAAAGTTATTTGAAAAACCTGGAATGTTGGGAGGCCGTAGTCACCAAATATGAAGAACCCAGTGCAAATGACCTTGCTGCAATGACCAATGCACAAAGGAATGTGAATGCAGAGAAAAAAAGGAAAGATTCTAGAGCCCTATGGAATCTACACAATGGAGTTGAGGACTCCATCTTTCCCAAAATAGTAGCAGCAACCAGCGCACATCAAGCTTGGGAGATACTTGCGACTGCATATCAATGAATTGATAAGGTAAAAAATGCTAAGTTGCAGATATTCAGGAAAAAGTTTGAAACTTTGCAAATGAAGGACATAGAAAATGTAGATCGGTTCATGTCTCAAGCCATGGATGTAGTAAATCAACTAAGAGCCTATGGTGAAGAAATCACAGACAGGAAAGTTGTGGAGAAGATTCTCAGAAGTCTTCCACACTCATATGATATGTTGGTGACTGCAATCGAAGAATGTAAGGATCTTTCTTAGTACTCCATAGAAGAGTTGACTGGTTCAATGTTGAACCATGAGTCCAGAATGCAGAATAAAAATGAATCTTTGGAAACCGCCCTACAAACACAAGCCACAATTAGTAGAGGAAGAGGCAGAAGTGGTAGAGGCAAAGGAAGAAGAGGTCAAACCTCTTCCATTGTTGAGAATCAGCTGAAGCAGCCTTTGTCATAGCCTCAAAACCAAAGAGGAAGAGGCAGGAGTAACAGAGGAAGAGGTAGATCTGATAAGTCAAATATACAATGCTAAAAAAAATATACTGTAAATGATATGGACACTATGAGAATGAGTGCAGAAAAAAGCAAGTAGATCAGAACAGGGGCAGAGTTTATGTGTCCAACACAGTCGAAGAAGGAACCCCATCAATGTTTCTATCATGCTCAGCAACAGAAAACAATAACAATGAAGGCACGTGGCTATTGGATAGTGCCTACAGCAATCACATGACAAGTAATAAAAATGTTTTCACTAGTTTTGATGACACAGTCAAGTCCAAGATCAAGTTAGGAGATGACCATTTGGTACATGCTCTAGGAAGAGGTACTGTTACAGTAGTAAACAAGAAGAATGAAAAGAGGGATATTCATAATGTCTATTATGTTCATAACCTAAAACACAATCTGTTGAGTGTAGGCCAAATGAGTGAGAATGGGTTTGAAGTTAAATTTAAAGATTCCACATGTATTATCTTAGATAAACCCCCAAGTGAAATGGTCATAGCAAGAGTCCAAATGACTAGAAACAGATTGTATCCCCTAAACCTAAGAAGTGTCAAACAGTCCACATCTTATGCTCATTATGCTACCAATTCTGATGAAACTTGGTTATGGCACCTCAGATATGGCCACCTAGCCTTTAATAGTCTAGATCAGTTGTAGAAAAAGTCAATGGTCCTAGGTTTACCAATAATTGATGTCCACCATAATCCTTGTGAAAACTGCATAATAGCCAAACACCAAAGGAGTGCCTTTCCAAATGCAGCAACCTACAGAGCCAGAGATCTACTAGAGCTAGTGCATACTAATCTCTGTGGTCCCATGCAAACAGAGTCTATAGGAGGGAGTTATTATTTTTTAACCTTTATTGATGATTGCAGTAGGATGACCTGGGCATACTTCATTAAGAAAAAATCAGACACCTTTGACAGATTCAAACAGTTTAAAGCAATGGTAGAGAAACAAAGTGATAGACAGATTAAAGTTTTAAGGTTTGATGGAGGAGGTGAATATGACTCCAAAGCTTTTGCAGCATATTGTAGTGAACATGGAATTCAAAGACAATTCACCACCAGGTACACTCCACAGCAAAATGGAGTGGCAGAGAGGAAGAATCAAACAATTATGAACATGGAAAGGAATATGTTAAAATCTAAAAACCTATCAAATGATTATTGGGCAGAGGCAGTTGCATGTTCAGTGTACATCCTAAACAGATCACCTACAAAAAGTGTAAAGGACAAGACACCTGTAGAAGCTTGGAGTGGAGTGAAACTAGATGTAACAAACTTGAGAATTTTTGGAAGTGTAGCTTATGCTCACGTGCCTGAGGAGTTAAGGAGAAAATTGGATGATAGAAGCGAGAAGTGTATACTCGTAGGTTATAGCAATACATCAAAAGCATACAAGCTGTATAATCCAATTACCAAGAAGACAATAGTGTCTAGAGATGTGAAGATTCTTGAAGATACGGCATGGCATGAACAAGATGGTGGAAGAGTTGAGAGTCAAATTGCTCCACACACATTTACACCAGAAGATATAGCAAATATTGAGCAGCCAAGACAGAGTCTGCCTAGATTGCAGGTTCCAACAGTAGCAGAAGAAAATCAAGGACAGCAAGTGCACAGTCCTTCTTCCAGCAGTGATTCAGACCCTACAATAGTAGAACTCAGAAACCAGAAGACCAAGACTATTAGAGAGATATATGAACAGCACGCCAATAATGAACAAGTAATGTTTGCCTTGATGTCTAGTCAGCCTATACTTTTTGAAGAAGCAATTAAAAAGAAAGAGTGGGTAGAAGCCATGAACAATGAAATAGTAGCCATAGAGAAAAATGACACTTGGGACTTAGTAGAATTACCACAAGAGAAAACAAGCATAGGATTTAAGTGGGTCTACAAAACAAAACTTAATGAGAAAGGCCAAGTTGACAAGCATAAGGCAAGACTAGTAGCCAAAGGTTTTGCTTAGCAACCTGGCATAGACTACGAAGAGACATTTGCACCAGTGGCAAGATTGGACACAATTAGAACAGTATTAGCAATAGCAACAAAACACCATTGGTCAGTTTACCAACTAGATGTCAAGTCTGCATTTCTAAATGGAATTTTGAATGAAGAAGTATATGTTGAACAACCACCTAGATTTGAGATTGAAGGATAGGAACATAAGGTTTATAAACTTAAAAAAGGCCCTATATGGATTGAAACAGGCACCAAGGGCATGGTATAACAGAATAGATTCTTATCTACTTAACAAAGGGTTCAAGCGTAGCAACAATGAACCTACATTGTACACAAAGATAGACTTGCAAGGTAAAATTCTAATTGTATGTATCTATGTTGATGACTTGTTATACACTGGTAATTTGCATCTTGAGGAATTTAGGCTTGCTATGGAGAGAGAATTTGAAATGACCAATCTCGGTCACATGAAGTATTTTTTAGGCCTCGAAATTGAGCAATCTGAGCAGGGTATTTTCATCAGCCAAAAGAAGTATGCACAGGATGTGTTGACCAAATTCAGAATGAATAACTGCAAGACAGTTAGTACTCCTATTGTTCCAGGAACCAAATTGAGCAAAAATGATGAAAGTGCAGCAGTAAACTCTACATCATACAAGCAGTTAGTAGGGAGCCTAATGTATTTGACAACAACAAGGCCAAACATTATGTTTGCAGTTAGCCTTCTTTCCAGGTTTATGGAGTCACCAAAGGAATCCCATTGGAAGGCAAGGAAGAGAATATTAAGATATATTGCAGGAACAACACAACATGGTATTTTGTACACAGGTTTTGAAGACAACCAGCTCATTGGATTTACAGATAGTGACTTTGCAGGAAGTGTTGATGACAAAAAGAGCACCTTCGGTTATGCATTTTGTTTGGGCATGGGTATAATTTCATGGGCGTCCAAGAAGCAGCCCATAGTCACCATTTCATCTGCAGAGGCAGAGTACGTAGCAGCTACATCAGCAGCTTGTCAAGCTGTATGGATGAAGAGATTAATAAGTGATATTGAACAAGAAACAAAGAAGGAGCCAATTACTATCTTTTGTGATAACAACTCAGCGATAGCACTTTCTAGAAATCATGTTTTCCATCAGAAGAGCAAGCACATCAACACCCGTTACCACTTCATTAGAGAGCTAGTCAGCAATGGAGAAGTTAGTCTGCAGTTTTGCAACTCTAAAGATCAATTGGCAGACATATTTACTAAGCCATTGGCAAAAGCAAACTTTGAATTTCAAAAACAACAATTAGGAATTGTCAGTGCTGAAAACATTGTAATGAAAGTGGAGTCAAAATTAAGGAGAAGTGTTAGATGTAATTATTGACGCCACCTATAAACGTCACTCATGTCTTTGTTTTTTGTTAAGTTCACGCATAGTAGTCAGGGAGTTAGTTATGGTATTTATTGTGAACATTAATGAGCTCGAACGCTCCATCCTTTTTTGCTCTGTTTTTACTCTGTATTTTCCAGATCAGTTTATGTTATGCAATCTGACTTTTGTGAATATTTCTGACTCTGCTAAAATACTGATAGCACACAGGCTCCATTCGCCATCCTCGACCCTCCTAGAAACATGATAATTTCATAACATAAACACATTCAAATTATTTACATTCAAATGAAGGAACATTTTGAATAGGCATTTGTGTAAGTAATTATTCTCTGTAATTTTAGTTGCTCTGTATTGTATCTCTTTCCCTGTCAACTTTTCAGCTTGTATCTTTGTCTTCAAACATTTTAATTCGATTAGGCATGGAAAGTCAGACCACTTCTTTCCAAATAATTAGGCTGAGTAGTTGTAATGGAATCCTTATATATTACCGTGTAGATGTCGGGCCACTGTAAAGATTAGTTATGCTAAATCTAAATAAATTAAATTTCTAAATAGTCTCAAGGTTAATAGGTCAGGTATATTCGTGCATAGAGGTGCATGTAACCGCCGCACCCCTAAACTCATTTTCTTGGTCCATTGTGATTGAGGCTGTGTTTGTATTGGGAAATACATTGCATTGTTCGACCGACTGTTTAATCTATGTACCCACTCTATTCGTAGTCTCTCTCTTTTGCCGAGTCTAGTGTATGGTTGTGAACTTTTGGTTATCTGTCGTAGTCTCTCTCCTTAACATAAATACTGCGAGGGAGTTTCAATGTTGGCATGGGCTGGCATTAAAGCCGTTACCTGGAACATTGAAATTATCCTTGTATAAGAATTCCCTCCATCTTGTTGGCTTGTAACATTCTTGATAATAGCTACCTTTAAACTGCAAATTTTCTAAAGCCAGACAGGTCACCGCCCCTGTTTCTGTAGCTGTCAATTAAAATCGTTGCTGGGTCGACTTGTATTACTATTTTCTAGTCATTCGATGGATAATATGGAAAGCATGATGCATGTAATTTGTCTGAGAATTTCGTTGTAGTTGCATATGTATATAGATTTAAGACCTTGAGAATATATTTAGTGAAACTCTATTTGCCTTGGGGTCGCTACCATAGTCTTGGCTATAAATTTGTAGATAGTAATATGTTCCCTAAGACAAGTCTTATTTCATTTGAATGGGATTTTTATAAAAATGCAAATTAAGTTATATATATAGTTGTACATAAATATTATTTTATCAATATATGTAATTAATGCCTAAAATCTAAGTTCACTAAAATATAGCTTAAATAAATGAAACACTAGAGAATATATGTGTGTATTTGAGTTCATTTAATAGGTTATTGTTGTTCTTTTACTTTTGATCATAAAATGGATGAAACCGAAAAAGAATTGATTTTGAAGGATTGATATAGATAAATTTAAATAAATAAAAGTTAGTGCATATAGAAAAAGATTATCTCTGATTTAGATGATTAGTTAGTAAATGTGAGATGACTACCTTGGAAATCCAGTCTATACTCCATGTGTAATTATTGCTTTAATTGTTTACGTGAAGCAAATGAATGATTGTTGTTGTGAGAATGAATTGGGTGTTTTTGTTCAAATGTTTAAGTCATCTTGTGATGAGTATATTAGGAGTCTTCTAGAGGCTAGAGAGTATTGTTTTATCTGATGAAATCCTTGTCATTCTTTAACATGATTATTTTGTATTAAATGGGTATGTGATGGACATCAACCTTGCACAATGCATCCACCTATGTGGTTGAACTTTTGGAACTTATGAGTAGGAAGGGTTGTGCCTCGCCATGTTGTATTACTATTGAGTTTTTATGATTGTGCAAGAGGATTGCTCTTTGATTTTATTGGGGTCTTCTTGTTGTCAGTAGGGGAGTGACTCTCAATGGGGGACAATGCACAAAGTGGCACTTGGGTAATCCATGTGAGAGTTTTGAAATAAAATGATAACCTAAAATGAACTAGGGGGTTGGGTAGTAATAACATTAATCAAGATAAGTTAATGCCTCGCTCATGGCTCAAGTGCTCGTATAGGCTTGAGATGAATTGAGAAGACCTGGAATGGCAAGATCAACTACCTTGTCCACACAAGAGGTATGTTGATTTTCACATAGGGTTGCATGAGGGGCTAGAGATCATAAAGGCTACTGGGGTAACTTAGGATGGGGGTCAGGGCCTAGGAAGATTTTCCTAGGTAACCCATGCAAACTATGTGATGACACCCCTCCTACGGAAAGCTAGTGGGTATGTACAAGATCATAAGGAAAAAAACGGCCCTTAAGTGGCAAAAAATTTAGAAAAATCAGAGTTAGGAAACTAATTGACGTAAAAATTTGAATAAGTTATCTATATTATTTCAAAAATATGTAAGAATAGAATCTGTAGCAAATTGAATGTAATTTCTAAAACTGGTTTTTAATTATTTGGTGAAAATTTAAAATTTCAATGCAGTAGTACTTAAATTTTAGGGAAAAAATAAGAAGTGGGTGTCTTTCTGACCACCCTAACCACAATAAAATGATAAATTTTTTAATAAGATTTTAGATATAAGTAGAGAATTCATGTCAAGATGTGATGCATATTTTTTTGTAATTGTTTTCTAAGTAAATAATTAATTATGATTTTTTTATTACCACTTTTAAAAACTATAAAAACTCAGATGTCTAATTTTTTTTTAATCCTATAGTATGTGACACATGTTTCAGATTAAAAAACTGTGATACTGTTTGAAAGCTATGGATGTTTTTCAATTAGCCTATCAATCAGGACTTTAGTCATAATTCAAATAGAAAATGAATAATAATTATTTATTAAATTCAAAGTAAAACATAATTTATATTGGTAGAAAGATAAAAATTTCTTTTAAAAACCCTTTTCATTTCATCAAATTTTGGTAATAAAAAGGTTGTCAGCCATATACCCATCATATCGCCACTTTTTGGCCCATCATGATCCTACACATACCCTAGTATCCCCTTGTGTCTTGTTTCCCTTAGATGTTTATGTGCCTCTAGAAGTGATGATACTGTCATTAATATTGTACTTTACTTGTTCATTAATGTCATGTTAGCCTTGTGTTGTCTCTTGCCTTTTGTCTAATTGTGATGGTGGGACCCTTTACTATCTCCTAGCATGAGGGGTTGGACCTTTGGGTTCCACATGGTTGGATGGAAAGTGCATTGTTGGGTTCCCTCTCCATGTTCGTGTCTGTGGTGACTTCTTCTGTATTGAAGACTTCTGCGTTGTACCAACTCATGTGGATTGCTACTCTTGTACTTGTATTGTACATCATAATTTGATGTATCATGTATCTTACTTTGATGTACACTCATCACTTGTATACAAGGAGATGTTAATGTTCAGATGTATAAATGTAATGAAGTAAACTAATGGTGAACTCTATTATGTAATGGATTTGAAACATATGATATTGTATATGTAATTAAATGGTTTGATTTAATTGATCTCCTTTGAATACATGCTATGGTTGTATTACATTGATGGTTCGGTTAAATGGAATGTTTAAATGTAACTCCATATTGATGTTAGAATTTGTTTAATGTAATATTTATAGTTTCTTGCTAATTTAGTTAATGGGTATCAAGTAGTGCAGTTGCAGACCCTAGAGGACTTATAATAGAAATTTAGATAATATTTCTCTTGCAAACGTGTGAATGTTGCATTATTTCAAAAAAAATAGTTTCGCTTTAGGTGTTAGTGTGTTGTCCTCTAGGGTTTCGTGACAAGTGTTACACATGGTATTAAAGCCCAAGTTCAAACACTGGGTGCTCTGGGTATATACAACATCCCATTGAGTTATCTTAGTTTTATAGATTTTGAAGTTTATGTTTTCCCTTATTGACCTCGTCTAATACCCTAAACTTCTCCTTGGTGGTGTTTGTGTAGGATAATCCCCAAAGGTCAAGGTCGAGGATAAGGGTGTGGTAGAGGTCATGGAGGTGGTCATGGGGCCAATCGTCAGGACTCGCCTCTGTAGAGTTCCCACGAGTCTAATTGTGAGGAACAAAAGGGTTCTTAGAATAATCAGGGAGGTGAAGGATATAACCCAAATCAGCCAGAGTTAGAGGGTGCATAGTTGAGTCACTTATTGGAGGAGGTTCTTTCCCATCTTGGTTTGAGAAAAGAGGGTGAATAGTTGGTGAATAAAGAGAGAGAAAAGTCACCTAGGAGGAGAGAGATTGCAGTTGAGCAAGATGCTATTTTAGTTGGTCATATGAGGGACCTCTTACGGGCACGTCCTCCTACATTTGATGGGACTGGAAGTGGTTTAGATGTAGAGACTTGGTTAATTGATCTGAATAGATGTTTCACTATGCATCCATATGGTAGCAACACCAAGGCTAGGTGCACCATTATGCATCTCTGAGGTTTTGCTTTCATGTGGTGGTGTTTGGAGGAGCAGAAGCTCCATTTGGAGATGGTTCAGTATCATGGGAGATGTTCTTAGAGAGATTCAGGGCTTGGTTCTTGTTCAATCATTGGTGACAATGTCGTGTGGATGAGTTCCATAAGCTGAGATAGATGGCCATGATAGTTGCGCAATATGAGCAGATATTTTATGAGCTTAACCAGTATGCTAGCATATGAGATGATGAGGGTTTGTTAGTACAACATTTTATCAGGGGCTTGAATCTCATATCAGTTGAAGTGTTTGAGTGAGTGTTTGAGTTGAAAACTATGGATATGGCTATGGAGAAAGCTCTGATAGTTGAGGAGAATTTGGCTATGGCTTTAGGCGGTCAGACAGGTGTATAGATTGGCAGTGCAACTCTAGCAGGTTTCAGTTCTCAAGGTGGCTAGACTCCGTGAAAAGGTTCTTCTAAGAGCCACCATGCACCCACTTAGGGTGGTCAATAGCAGTAGTAGCAACAAAATTCTCAGTCTAAACATAAGAACTCTTAGTCTCGTCATGGTGATAGGTTTTAGTCTGGGAAAGATAGGAATTGGAGGTGAAACAAACATTATCACTCTGATCAGCTAGCCTAGAGTTCACAGTCTATAGTTAATAGGGGCAGTGTTCGACAGTCTAGTGCACCTCCAGGTGGTAGAGGTTTCAGCAGAGATACAGGGTGCTTCTCTTGTGTTCATTAGGGTCACATTGCTAGGTAGTGTCCTCAGAAGGGCACATCTAGATTTACTCAAAGAATTGTATCTTTAGAGCCAACAGTAGGGGATGCAAGCATATCACACAGTTTTTGTTGTGGTTGATAAATTTCAGGATAAGCACCAAGGTACAATGGTTGAGACATTAGGTGTGTTATATTGTAGTATAGTTTATATTCTCTTTGATTCAGGTGCTTCATATTCTTTTATGGGTAAGTGCATGGATCTGTGACATAATTTTGTCTCTTAAGATGCCATTTTTTTTTCTAAAATCAACAAAATATGATTTGCATAAGAAAATGAAGATAGTTGCGCTCAAAATTTCAAGATGTAGCAAAAACAAAAGTTGAAGTACTCCAAGCCTAGTTTCTAAGATACTATTTTTTTTAAAAATTCATGAAGATTAAGGGTCTCAAAAAGGGGGGGAGGCCAAAACAGGTCATGTTTTTATCAAAAAAAAATAGCATAGCGCCTAAGGGCTCCCCCCTTTTTGATTAACTTTTTTTATAATTTCAACAATCCCAATAGTGAAAAATTAGCTAACACCATGTAGTTTATCCTTGCTCTTTCAGATAATTTTTTTAATGAATATATAATATTTTATGAATTTTCAAAGTGGACACATCCTGAAAAACTAAAATTTGAGCGTGCTCCCCCCTAAATATTTTGAAAATTAATCAAAACTTGATTTTTTTTCATCATTTGTAGAATGGAGTCTAGTTTCAAAAAATGTAATTTATTTCATGTTTCGATGAACGAATAAAAATCTATCCTAAAACTAGCACATGTTGTTTTTTGACCAAAAATGGAGGCATTTATAATAGAAGCTATGGATCAAAAACTTAATTGAATCAAAACAAAAAAAATTAGATATATTTAGATAGCTAAGAGACAGGTTAACGATATCATAGTTTTTTTATAAACTTGCATTGAAAGATATGCAAACGTGATGGAGAGCACAAACGAAAATATGAGGAAATTTGGCAAACCCTGTTAATTAACATGTCCAAAATAGGTGCTCGCCAAATTTGGGATGTGTCATTTGGCAAGTGCCAAATTTGGCCTTGCCAAATGACCTATTTTGGATAAAATGTAACTTTCCCCTTTCTTTGGTCAACCACTTTAATAATGTTGAGAGTGCACAAAGTTGAGGTTTTACCTTTCATACAATCTCTACCTCATTACCCTAACTGGATAACTCGCTATCCCTCTGAAGTCTCTTTCTCTCTCTCTCAGGTCTCACTCCCTCCCATGCTACCCACTACTCTCTCTCACTGCAAATCCCTCTCTTAGGTCTTGTTCCCTCCCACCCTACCTAGATAAATCTATCTCACTCCAACCCCCTTTCTCACTCTCCCTTTCTCTCTCCCCCTCTAATCTTTTTGTCTCTCTCACTCTATCTCTCTCTCTCTCTCTCTCTCTCTCTCTCTCTCTCTCTCTCTCTCTCTCTCTCTCTCTCTCTCTCTCTCTCTCTCTCTCTCAAGTCTCTCCTCCTACCCCTCTCTCTCTCCATCTTGGGTTTCTCACTCACTCCTCTATCTCTCTCTCCCACTCTTGCGCTCTTTCTCCCTATGTCTCTCTCCCTCTCTCTCTACTCACTCAAGTATCTCCCTCCCTCTCCTCTCTCATAAACACACTCCCTCTCTCCCACTCCCTCTCTCACCTCCTATCTCTCACTTTTCCTCTCTCTTAGGTCTCTCCCTCCCACCCCATCTCCCTCTCTCTCTCTCAATTATTTCCCTCCTACTCTCTCTCTCTCAAGTTTCTCCCTCCCAAACCCTCTCCCTCTCTCTATCCCACTCCCTCTCTCTCTCCTACACCGTCTATCTCTCTCTAACTCTGTCTCACTCCCTCTCTCTCATGTCTCTCCCTCCCAACCCCTCTCCCTTTCATAGTAACTCCCTCTATCTCTCTCCCACTCCCTCTCTATCTCACTCCCTCTATCTCTCTCCCTCTCCCTCTCTCCCTCTCCCTCTTGCTCTCTTTGAAGCATCTCCCTCCCACCACCACTCCCTCTCTCTATCTCTTAGGTCCCTCTCTCTCTCATGCCCTCTATCTCTCTACCACTCTCTCTCAAGTCTCTCCCTCCCACCCCTCTCCCTCCCTCTCTCTCTCAAATATCTCCCTCCTACTCCCTCTCCCTATCTCAGGTCTCTCTTTGTCTCTCTCACTCACTCCCTCTATCTCTCTCCCATGCCCTCTCTCTTAGGTTTATCCCTCCCACCCTTTCTCTCTCCATCTCTCTCAGGTATCTCCCTCTCCCTCTCTCTCTCTCTCCATCTCTCTCCCATCCCTCTATCTCGAGAAATCCCTCTCCTTCCCACCTGCTCTCCCTCTCTCAAGCCTCTCTTTTTCACTCCTTGTATCTCTCATATCGCTCTATCTCCCACTCCCTCCCACCCCGTCTCTCCCACTTTTATTCCCTCTCCCACTCTCTTTGGTCTCTCCCTCCCACCCTCTCTCCCTCTCCCTCTCTCTTAGGTTTCTCCCTCACATCCCCTCTCCCTCCCTCTCTCTCTCTCAAGTCTCTCCCTCCTACCCCCTCTCTCGGGGTCTCCTATCTCTCACTCCTTTCCTCTATCTCCCCACCCCTCTCTCTTTCACTCCTCCTATCTCTCTCTCCCCTCCTCTCTCTCTCTCTCTCTTGGGTATCTCACTCCCACCTTCCCTATCTCTCTCAGGTATCTCCCCCCCACCCCCCTCTATCTCTCTATATATATATCCCTCCATCTCTCTCCCCGCTATCTCGGGCACTCCCTCTCCTTCCCACCCCTATCCCTCTCTCAAGAATCTCTCTCTCACTCCTATATCTCACATCTGTCTATCTCCCACTCCATCTCTCTTCTACTCTCTCAGGTCTCACCCTCCCACCCCCTCTCTTCCACTTTTATTCCCTCTCCATCTCTCTTAGGTTTCTCCCTCTCTCTTAGGTTTTTCCCTCCCACCCCCTCTCTGTCAAGTCTCTCCCTCATACCCCCCTCTCTCTCTCCCACTCCCTCTCTCTCTCACTTCCTATATCTCTCTTTGTCTCTCTCTGTCTCTATCTCTCTCCCCCTCTCTCTTAGGTATCTCCTCCCACCCTCAGCCTCTCTCTCTCCCTTTCTCTTCAGTTTTAGGGTTTAGGGATTACAGTTTACCGTTTAAGGGTAGAGGGTGTATGGTTGAGAGAGAGAAGGGGGTTGAGGGTTTAAGGGCTTTATAATTTAAGGGTTGAGGATTGAGGATTTAAGGGTTTATGGTTTAAGGGTTTAGGGTTTAAGGGTTTAAGGTTTATGCTTCAAGGTTTACAGTTTACGGTTTAAGGGTAGAGGGTGTAGGGTTGAGA
>VDFB02000009.1:21270731-21291056 GCA_007258455.2 Sequoia sempervirens | reverse complement strand
GGGTTGAGAGAGGGAGAGAGGGTGTGTTGAGTATTTAAGGGTAGAGGGTGTAGGGTTGAGAGAGAGACAAGGGGTTGATGGTTTTAGGATTTTAGGGTTTATGGTTGATGTTTTAAGGGTTGAGGGTAGAGGGTTTAAGGTTTAGGGTTTTTGGGTTTTTGGGTTTAAGGGTTGAGGGTAGAGGGTTTAGGTTTTAGGGTTTAATGGTTTAGGAGTCAGTGTTGGAGGAGTAGAGGTTTAAGGTTTAGGGTTTAAGGTTCGAGGGTTGAGGGTAGATGGTATAGGGTTGAGGTTTGAGGGTTGAGAGTAGAGGGCGTAGGGTGTAGGGTTGAGAGAGAGAGGAGGGGTTGAGGGTTTAAGGGTTTTATGTTTTATGGTTTAGGGTTTACAGTTTAAGGGTAGATGGTGTAGGGTTGAAAGAGAGAGAAGGGGGTTGAGGGTTTAAGGGTTGAGGGTTGAGGGTAGAGGATAGAGGGTAGAGGGTAGAGGGTAGAGGGTAGAGGGTTTTAGGGTTTAACATAGAGGGCTAAGGGTAGAGGGTAGACAGTTTAAGGGTTAAGGGTTTAAGGATAGAGGGTGGAGGGTAGAGGGGTGAGGGTAAATGGTATAGGGTTGAGGGTAGAGGGTTTAGGGTTGAGAGAGAGAGGGGAGGTTGAGGTTTTTAGGGTTTAGGGTTTAGGGTTTAAGGGTAGAGGGTGTAGGGTTGAGATAGAGAGAGAGAGACAAGGGTTGATGGTTTTAGGGTTTTAGGGTTTAAGGTTTACGGTTTAAGGGTTGAGAGTAGAGGGTTTAAGGTTTAGGGTTTAAGGGTTTAAGGGTTTAAGGGTCAAGGGTAGAGGGTTTAATGTTTAGGGTTTAATGGTTTTAGGGTTTAAGGGTTGAGGGTTGAGGGTAGAGGGTTTAAAGGAGTCAAGGGTTGAGGTGAGGTATAGAATTAGAGGTGTAGGGTTGAGAGAGGGGTTGAGGTTTAAGAGTTTTAGGGTTTAGGGTTTATGGTTTAAGGGTAGAGGGTGTAGGGTTGAGGGTTGAGAGAGAGGGGGGCTTGAGGGTTTAGAGAGAGAGAGAAAAAGAGAGATGGTTAAGGGTTTTAGGGTTGATGGTAGAGGGTAGAGGGTTGAGGGTAGTGTTAGAGCTATAAAATTCTGAAATATTTTACAAAGTTGTTCATACCCATCAGTTTCCAAATGAGTCCTAACCATAAGCACATTGGTCTTTCTTCATAACATTTTCCCCATATTTTTCCATGTGACTCCAAAAAATCATCTAAGTCTAAATATTTTGCATTATTGTTCCTATCGACATGAGGATATCAAGGTCTCTCTGATCTGTAATGTATACGTTTGTTGCAGTCCATCGGCAAAGGGGCTATTGTCGGCATAAGGTCTTACCAATTGCACCATGTCTTACCGATCGGAGTGCAAAGAATTGTGTCGCCAGGATATTGGTCATCGGTGTAATGTCTTGTAGTATTTGTTAGGTTTCATTGATAAAGCTGATGGTGGGTCCCGCTGTTTCCATCAAAATGAAGTTACGTAGTCTTTCCGACCCTTGTGTCTCACTGATAAGGATATGCATCGGCAGGAGTCATGTCATCGAAGTGAGGTCTCACCGAATACATTGTGCCTCACCAATCGGCACCCGAGCAAACGTTTCGGCCAAACCAAAGGTCTTTGGAGTAAACTCTTACTGAATGCATTATGTCTCACCGACTAGCGCACAAAACGATGTATAGGCCAGACTAAGGGTTATCGAAATATGGTCTCACCGAATGCACCCGGTCTCATCGACAAAGTGAGGGGAACTCTGTCAAAGGTTATTAGAATGAGCTCATGTAGTCTTTCTGACCCGTATGTCATGCCAATGTATTGTTTCATCTATGAGAGAATAATTATGTCTCAGCGGCAAGAATGTATCACGGTGTATCTCGGCGGGACATAATACGATCTGTGGGACGTCTCCCCGACAACAAAATGTTACAGCGAAATACATAAGACCAAAGGGATGATTGTCGATGAGACATTGGATATCGGTATGACTATAGGATGTATCAGTGAGTGTTTGGCGAATGTTAATAGATACCCGAATATAGTTGCTCGTCGACATGTGATTACAAAGCGATGTGTCTTTTCAATACTAGTGTCTAAATGTTCATTCTCGATTGTAAAAAAGGAGACGGTAGATAGAATACAATAGATAGGATAGAAGATAGATTAGGGAAGATACAGTAGACAAAAAATATCATAATATGAGACTATGTTGCATGTTTTAAAAATATGGAGATATTAATGAAAATCAGTTGATGTGGCAGTGTATTTCTGGTGTCAATTGTCTATTGTGCTTATTGAAAGTATTACTAAAGTTGTCTCCAAGACTGATGCTTTCTAGTTATTTAAATTGATGTAACAAGTTTATATTCAGTTTATCAGTGCACATTTGTTGTATCTGTGTGGTTGATTGATCAGTTCTTTCAAGAAAAGATTAAATCCTTTTAACTGATCACAATAATCAGGGAAATTCATCTAGATCACTAAGAAGAACTTGGTCGTCACAGTCTTGCATGTTTATACAAGTTATAAACAAAAACATATGCCAAACAATTTGAGTGTTTTCCAGGAATAGGTTACCCATTTAGATTTCATTTGACTCCGCATACCCAATAAGGCACTAGTCTCTGCACTTTTTATCATTTAGTTTCATTCATTTCTTACATCTGTTAACTAAACATATTAGGATTTAGCTTTGAATATTTCTATACAATTTATACCAAATTTATTTTTATTTGTCCACTCCCATCTGCCATTGTGGGAAAAAGATTTCAAGAAAGATAAGCACATTAAGTCTACTTCATTCATATAGGTACACCCGCCTAGGTCTAGCAGCACCTAAAGAGTAGAAGGTCTAAATCTTTTGACCTTGTCTATTACCCTGAAATGTACCAAGAGATTGGCAACCTCTTGAGGCATTTCACCTGCATTTTTGAAATCTAAAAGGTAGAGGGTTGAGGGTTGAGAGTAGAGGGTGTAGGGTTGAGAGAGAGAGGAGGGATTGAGGGTTTAAGGGTTTTATGGTTTACAGTTTAATGGTAGAGGGTGTAGGGTTGAGAGAGAGAGAATGGGGTTAAGGGTTTAAGGGTTTTAGGGTTTAAGGGTTGAGGGTTAAGGCTAGAGGGTAGAGGATAGAGAGAGAGATAGAGAGAGTTGAGGGTTTTATGGTTGAGGGTAGAGGGTTAAGGGTAGAGGGTAGATGGTTTAAGGGTTTAGGGTTTAAGGGTTAAGGTTTTAAGGGTTGAGGGTGGAGGGTTGAGGGTTGAGGGTAGATGGTATAGGGTAGAGAGTTGAGGGTTGAAGATAGAGGGTTTAGAGTTGAGAGAGAGAGAGGGGGGTCAAGCGTTTTAGGGTTTTAGGGTTTAGGGTTTATGGTTTAAGGGTTTTAGGGTTTAGGGTTTACAATTTAAAGGTAGAGGGTGTAGTTTATAGAGAGAGAGAGATAGGGGGTTGATGGTTTTAGGGTTTAGGGTTTATGGTTTAAGTGTTGAGGGTAGAGGATTTAAGGTTTAGGGTTTAAGGGTTTCAGGGTTTAAGGGTCGAGAGTAGAGGGTTTAAGGTTTAGGGTTTAAGGGTCGAGGGTTGAGGGTAGAGGGTATAGGTTAGAGGGTGTAGTGTTGAGAGAGAGAGAGGGGGGTTGAGAGTTTAATATTTTTAGGGTTTATAGTTTAAGGGTAGGGGGTGTAGAGTCAAGAGAGAGAGAGGGGGGTTGAGGGTTTAGAGAGAGATATAGAGAGAGTGAGAGGGTTGAATGTTTTACGGTTGAGGGTTGAGGGTTGAGGGTAGAGGGTATAAGGTAGAGGGTTGAGAGTAGAGGGTGTAGGGGTTGAGAGAGAGAGAGGGGTTGAAGTTTTAGGGTTTTACAGGGTTTTAGGGTTTTAGGGTTTCACAGTTCTGAGTTCTGAAGTAGAGGAGTGTAGGAGTTGAGAGAGACAAGGGTTGATGGTTTTAGGGTTTTTTTTTAGGGTTTTTTTTTTTTTTTTGATTTATGGTTTAAGGAGTTGAGGGGTAGGGGTTTAGGTTTAGGGTTTTAAGGGTTTAGTGTTTAAGGGTTGAGGTGAGGGGTAGAGGGTAGGGGTGTAGGGTTGGCAGAGAGGGGTTGAGGTTGAGGATTTAAGGTTTAAGGGTAGAGGGTGTAGAGATCAAAAGAGAGGGGGTTGAGGGTTTAGAGAGAGAGAGAGAGAGAAAGATGGTGGGATGGTTGAGGGGTTTAGGGTTTAGGGTAGAGGATAGAGGGTGGAGGGTGGAGGGTGGAGGGTTGATGGTAGAGGGTATAGGGTTGAGGGTTGAGGGTTGAGAATAGAGGGTGTAGGGTTGAGAGAGAGAGAGAGAGAGACAGGGGCTTGATGGTTTTAGGTTTTACGGTTTACAATTTCAGGGTTGAGGGTAGAGGGTTTAAGGTTTAGGGTTTAAGGGTAGAGGGTGTAGAGTCTCAAGAGAGAGAGGGGGGTTGAGGGTTTAGAGAGAGAGATAGAGAGAGTGAGAGGGTTGAGGGTTTTAGGGTAGGTGTAGAGTTGAGAGAGAGAGAGAGAGATAGAGGGTTGACGGTTTAAGGGTTTATGGTTTACGGTTTAAGGGTAGAGGGTTTAGGGTTGAGAGAGAGAGAGAGAGAGAGAGAGGGTTTAGGGTTGAGAGTAGAGGGTAGATGGTTTAAGGGTTTACGATTTACAGTTTAAGGGTAGAGGGTAGACAAATCTATTTCACTCCAACCCCTTTGCCATTGTGAGGTCTTTCTGCCTACCCTAATTGGATATCTCTCTACCCCTCTCAAGTCTCTATCGATCTCAGGTCTCAGTCCCTACCACACTACTAGGACTAATCTATCTCACTCATATCCCCTCTCCCTCTATCTCAAGCCTCACTCCCTTCCTATTGATATTGTGAAATAATTTCAAAGCACCAAATTTAGCATTCTCCAAATTCGGTGAGCGCCAAATATGTTTTTTACCTTGAAATGGTAAAATAGGGGTTGAACCTGTGATTCAAGCCCACATGCTTCTTCTTTTGTCTAGTTCAGTACTTTATCTAACAGGGAAACACCTTTTTTATGTAGTTGACTCCCTGTTGTACCAATCTATGCTTGATCCATCACCTTTTTGCCACCAATTTGCATGCCAGACAATGTAGATGAAGACATTGTGAAGTTTCTACATCATTTTACATTATCTCAAGTAATATATTCCTTTTTGGTAATATTGAAATGTTTATATTTAGTATGTTTATTTTTGACAATAATCTAAATTGCTTTAATGATTTTATTAATCATAACAATTGGACATAGAATTCAACATTGCATTAGATGGGAGTTGCATAAAAATGTTTAATTTTTATGACTTTGAATAAAAAAATGAAAACCGTGACATAATTTAGGTGAATTCATGTTTAAACTTATATAAACGACACCAACTTAACACAAAGTTTCTTATGAATTCTATTTGTATTGCTTATAGTAGTTCATTTCCAACATGCTTAGATAAACGAATTCAACTTAACACAAGTTTTTTTGTTTTGTTTTGACAATTTATAGACCATTCATTTGATGATTTTATTAATCTTCATTAGTACACATAGAATTGAACATTAAATTCATTATTACTGATGGTTGTGGGAAAACTTTTTTTCAACTAATTTGGAAAACCTAAGAGCTTTCATCAATGTTAATGTGCAAGTTTCTATTATTTTTTTTGTGCCATAAAGAATTCACCTTCATAATGTGCTTAGATAATTTCAAGTGACTCAAGACATAGTTGGTTTAATGCAAGTTTTCATTCATTCTACCATTTACCATTCTAAGAAAAAAAAGGGAAAATAAGCACAAGATTCTCTAGTTTCCAAAGGTGGTAGAAACTTATGCCCTAGGTTTGACACAAGTCTTTGCTCCTAATAACTTATCCACAAACCAAATACTCCCCTCAAACCCTTCTTAACATTGATCAATGCTTACATGAAACAATTTTGTACAAATGTGATGTTAAATAGGGAAGTAACTTGTCTCCAACCTCAAATTAAACCAATTCAAACCCTCTTTCATATTTTACAAACTTTCCTTTCCTATCTTCCACAAACTCACCTATTCTTCCTTGTAGGTTTTCAATAGAGGTTTGTTGACCTCAAAAAACCATTAGGTTTCTTTGGAACAACTTTTCCAAAATAAACCACCTATGTTGTCATAGACCACAAATTAGGTCACTTTTACAAAGGGGCCCTATTGGAAACTCCTCCTCAATCCCAAAAATCAATGGGAAAACAACAACCAATCAACAAAACCTCCAATTTCACCATTTATTTGCAATGACACACTTTCAAAGACATCTAAACAAGAAACCCTCTTTTTAGGCAATTTACATGGGGGTTTATTCAAAAAATATATCCTAGACCTTTTCTAACCTAGCCACCACTTCAAAAACCCTTAGTTATGTCTAAATATGCTTATAAGTTCATTCACCAGCCTCTATCATCAATATTTCACCAAACCCTAGTTTAAAACCTCCATTTTCAAGCAAAATTTGCACAAAAACCTTTAGGACAACAACAAAAAAATCCTTCAAACATCTTCCCTACTCCAAAAAACCATGTACACACCTAAATCATTCCCTAGTGAGCCATTCCACCAAGTTACCAAACAAAATAGTGGGTGGAATGGCTTAAAATGTCACTTTCATACACTCAAAACCCTTAAAAATAGCTCTTTAGACTGATCCTCTATAATTTGTCTCTAAAATGCACAAAAACAATTGAAATCAATCCAAACCAAGTCTAAAATGGTTTTAAGCCTACTGCCCACAAGATTCACTCCATGAAAGATTCACTCAATTCAAAAATTTCTAGTACATAACCGTACAAATCAAAGAAACTTCAAATTTTCTGGAAAATACAAAAAAGTAGGGGGTGTTTCAATTACTTATCTTCTCAAAATTACATTCCAACCTCTCCTTGATAATTTTGTTCTAAATACCAGTTTACCCTCCTTGACAAATTTTGTCTAAATTGACAACTGTTTGAAATGATTTGCAACTTTTACATTTGTTGCACCCAAAATGGCTCAAATAACCACAAAATGCAATGTAGTTAGCGGTATGGATATGTTTGAAAAAATGCATTACAAGTTCTTTTCTTGCAGTATGGAGGTAGATTTATGTATGAAATTTTTTGTAGCATATAGACATGTTTGATAATTCCAAACAACTCACTACCTTCTTTCATAAAATGCTTTGGTGTGTTCAATAAAATGCAATGTAATCAATGTTATCAATATGTTTCATAAAATGCATCACTTAATTTTTTTATATGCATGATTGTGAATATGCAACATTCAACGTCATACCGAGATAATGACCAAAGCCTCTAACACCAAAAGAACATGTAGTAAAAAATGAAAGGAGAAGAGAATAAAAAATTGCAGCTCGTGAAGCAAAAGAATTGTAGCCCATACAACTAGAAATTCCTGTGCAATCTAAGAGATGTACAATTGGAAAAACAAAGGGAATGAATGGAAAAAGTTCATGGAAGGGAAAAAATGTATTCCCAAGTTGGAGGCAAATCATCAACCATAGGTGAAGTTCAATGCACATCTCCAGTTGAAGACACACAAGCAACAACATTTGGTCTTCCAAGTACATCAGAAATCACATCTACAGTTGAAGACACACCATCAACAACATTGAATTTCAAAAGTACATCAACAAACATGCCTCTATTTGAATTCACTCCACAAATGACATCGCAAGTTGGAGGTACAACATTGTTTACATGTCAATATCAAGGTATGTCATCAATTGTACCTCTGATTGAAGGTACACAATCTATCCCCAATGTTGATGACATTCCTAATGTTGACACAAATTTGCATTTGAGAACTCCTCCTATAGTTTTGCATAGAAAACCTATATTTTTGATTGATATTGATTTCAATGTTTTGAAATGGATTCTTAATAATATTTCAAAACGTACATGTCAAAGAGTTGCACAGAGGATATGGAGTTTTTTTTTTTTAGAAGCTAAGTGAGGGTGGAAGATGCCAACTATTTGTTCAAATGATGAGGAAACTCAAATTTAGGCCCACCATGAAGGCTCTTGGGCTGAGAGTTTTGAATGACTCAAGTGAAAATTCCATTGTAAAGAACTTGATGAGTGCATATGAGAGCGTGGGTTCTACCTCACACATGAAGGATAGTTGTGCCACAAGACATGTGATGACAACAACACTATTAAGCAGTCAAACAAGGAACAAGGTGAACCTTACAAAGACAAGTAAGTCTTTAAAAATAAGTAGATCATCTCTTATGGGAGCCAAGGGAAGGTGTGAAAGATTGGAGGATCCAAATAGCAATGAGTTATGGGCATTCTCGGGTAGAGTGCCATGGAGAGATAAAAGAATTTCTCAAGGCTTGTGATCTTTAATAGTAGATTATTGGAAGGGTAACACAAGGGCCTCTCCTAATCAAAGAGATGTTGTAAGAAGAAGAATTGGTAGTAAAATCCATGAGCCACATTCAAAGCATTATTTGGATACCACTCAAACCCAATTTTTTGCTGATTTTGTACAAAAGTTTCTTGAAATTAAAATATGTCAAAGGTATTTTGAAATGCTAAATCCTTTTTATGTCAAAATAAAAAACACACGCACTACTTGTTTTTGTAGATTACATATTGTGTTTTCTAACCATTATGATGTTTATCGACATATATGTGTAGATATGCATATTGACAATGTTTGCAAGAATGTAACATAAGGCCTCCACCCAAATCCTCAAGGGAATTCTTATCTTCCATTTTATGTGAAAGAGAGGATGGCCAATTTTTTTACAAGAAGTCATGTTTGGATGGAACATGTGATCATTTTGGTGGCATGCAACATTTTCCAATTTTCCAACACATGGCTAGTACACACACAATTGGAGACAAAATTGTCAAATTTGGAAAATACAAGACAGTGGCCTATAGTCTAAAAGATGGGAAAGAAGCAAAGAAGCGTGAATTGGTCAATGATAAGATTCTAGTATATCAATTTATGAGAATTTTCCATGACTAGGTGGTCTATGAGTATGCAAGGCATACACATAGAGCTCAATGGTTGGACTCATAGTTCAAGTTATGCAAGGACACATTTCCACTTTATAGCATCGTTTCAATTGTCAAATTTGTGGAGAACTACACACTACAAACATAAAACGAGGTGCAATCATAGTACTACAACTCCACATAGGTTGCTATATTTTTGCATATAGCATTCATTCATGCAAATGATAGTACAAAGGATAACAAGAAATTATTGAGGGAGTATCACTTTTACATCAGTGATAATCGCACATATTCTACCGAGTATGTGCAAGGTTGCTTTCATATGTTCTATGTTGATCTGGCTAGCAAGGGAATATCAATCAGTCAACATATCATATGGTCAGATAACTATAAATTGTAATTCAAGAACGCCAGAGTGTTTTATTGGTTGAGAAGGATGCATAGGATCAGTGGTGTTCAACATATGTGGAACTTCTCATAGGCCATGCATGGAAAGGGGGAGAATGATGGAGTAGGTGCATGTATCAAAAGAGCCCTTGCATGAGAAGAGTTAAAGTACAAAGACAATGTAAAGTTGAAAAATGCAAGATCCATTGTCTAGTGGTGCAATCATGCAATGGGTCTAGGTAGTCAAGGTAATTATTTAGTTCATATATTTTTTCATTTAGTAGATGATACTAACATTGAAAAATATTAGGATTGTTGTACACTAATAGGATCGAGTGAGCTACACTCTTTTAGAAGCTCCAATGCAGGTACATGGACTATTCATACATGGAAGATGGCATGCTTTTGTTCTGCATGTACACTTCAAGCATGGAAAGATTGCATGTATCGGACCTTGTAGAACCAGGTAATATATCTTACTTACAGGTTTTATTTTGATGTTCATTAAATACATCTAACAAGATGAACATATCAATGCAAGGCACATTTATGCGGTGATTGCAGATGAAGACAATGAAGATGGTATATATTATTACCTGTGTCGTATTGAGGCCGAAAATAAATTGGAGGCCCTAGTTATAGATGGAGAAAACATAGAATATCCTACAGGTTTAGTGGTTGTTACTGGAACATGGCTTAGAAGGTACCTAGTTAAGAATGTTGTAATTTTGTTGTTTGAGGACTTCGACACGCATCAAAATATTCTTTAGTACTCAAACCTTGTCGTTGCCACCAACATTCATTTAATCAATTATAAGGGGAGACCTACAAACAAGAACTTGTGGAAAGTGTGTGAGTCTAACCACAAGGCAATACTTGACACAATAAAGAGTAGAGAAGACCCGGATGGTTTCCTAGATTGATTTGTAAGTATGCACTTTGATATATTTGTAAAGTCATATACATTTAGGACTGTCAATGATGCATTTGTGACTATAGGTTATACTTAAACTTTTTTCAACTTAAGAAAAGAACAACATTGGTTGCTTGTGCTATTTTTGGTTCTCAATCTTCTCTTTCTTTTCCATTTCATATATTTCTTAGATTCTTATATGCTCCATGTTTTATGTTGAGGGTTTCAGTGATATATTTGAAATCTATACATATGATCATAGAGAGATGAGAAAGTAGTGAAAGATGGGCCACATCACCATTTTAGGACCTTCAATCAATCTACTTACAACATGCATGAAGGTGATAATAGATCTCGTCAAAAGATGTATGTTTGAAATTATTCAATTATTGGTCTTTTAATGATTTTTATGAGTCCATGTCTAAAATTGTTAGGCTTTTGTAGGATTGTTGTGGACCAAATTCCAGTGATAGTACACAACCATGGAGAGGCTACTACCCATGTGTTTCTAATGGAGTAGGGGAAGTACATGTTTTGAAGAATTTTGGAATGCAAATAATTGGGCCACCTAAGGTGGATTGGAGAAAAGAAACTGGGCAACAACTCCTTTTGTTTCTTCTTGTACAATATATTTCATGATGTGGGCTGCAAATGGGAGGATTATTTCTCTGTATGTATTACTACAAATATTGAGAAATGGGAGGATTTTGAAGATGTTCTTTCATTACTATTGTAATATTTTTTATTGACTTAGTGTATTCTTGGATATATAAAAATTATGAGAAATTAATACATTTAAATGTGTCTACTCCTTAATATATGCCTCAATTAAATGTGTATATAGTACATTTAAAGTTAGTTGTAATCGTTTATGGTTTACATTTAAAGTTGTCATTGGAAGTTTAAATGTTAGTAGGATCAGTTTGATAGTTAGTTTTGGTTGTGGGAGGTTAAATACAACCACTTGGGTGGATGAGAAAGGTTGTTGATCATTTGTGAGGAAGAAATAAATTAAAACTCTCACTTTTTGTATTGTTTTCTAAAAATTTGCTGCTCTCTTGCTATGTATGGTTCTGTACAACTTGTATTCAATCCAAATTGCATCTGATTTGAAGGATATATGTGCTAGCTTCATTTTGGATTTAGAGTGAAGTAATTTCATTGTGTTTTAATAATTTTATTACAATTTTACTCAAAGTGGGTTTGGAGGGTTTATTGAAAGTCCTACTCCCAAAACTTATCTCACCTTTCCAAACCATCAAACATGCCTCAAATGACTTGCATAAGCTTAAAATACCCTCAAAATTTGCTGCCCCAAGGGCTTACTACAATTACCCACATTAAACCATCATATTTCACCAAAAACTCACAAATTTGACAACTAGGGCATCATGCCCACACTCACAAATGATCTCCCCTGCTCCAAACCTCAACACCTACACCTAGTTTCATTGTAATGAACTGATTCCACCAAGCCATAGTGACTATTTTCCTTCGTAGTTTGCATTTTTGCAACTTTTCAACATTGCACTTGGGCAATTTCACATCATTTTGACAACTATGCAACATGAACTCCTAAATGACCCCAAAACCAACAAAAATGACTTATTACATTATAAATTGGTCTAATATGACCTTATTGAATGACAAACAAGACTCTAACACCTAAATACCAACTTTAGACTCAACTTAACCAAATTTGCACAATAACCTTGGTGCCCCTGCACCACTTAGCCTATAAAAGGAAGCTCATCACCTACATTTTTAACATGCACAAGAGCTATCATACTTACATGCTGCTTAAATATCATATCAATTATCCAAAAGTGTTCCTTTGTGGTGTAGGATCACCCTATTGATTTCTTTTGAAATTGATCAACATGAAGAGTTCTAGGTTGAGTTAGGAGTTTAAGGTCATTCTTGTGTGTAAATAAGGCCTCATTGGCCACTTGAATGTATTTAGAGTTCATTCTTGAAAACAATGTTGAAAATGTTGTAAAAATTCTCAAAAGAGCATGACATGTAAATAAGGCTTATTATGGGTCAAGTTGTAGGTTATGGTAGATAAGGTCATGTTTGACCATCAAATAATATTTTGAGTCATTCTAGTGGTGTGTAAAAGATCTTGGAGTCCAAAAAGACAAAATTGCTAAAATGGACAAAAGTTGTCAAGTTTGTAATGGAAAATTGCAAAGTTCAGGAAACTCAAGAGTCAAAGGGAATTTGTAAGGTGATGAGTCAGTTTTTGGAGGGAGTTTTGAGAAGAAATTTACAAATACCTATCCTCCAATCATGAGAAGGTTGGTTGGAACATTTTGAAAAGAAGAATCAATAATATATCTCTGTTTTGACTCCAAATTCAATATTCTTGTGTAAAAATATGTGTTGCAGGAACTTGTACGAGCCCGTATAGTAATCCCTTTCTCAAAAAACTTTGGAAAAGGTTGGATATTGACCTTGGCTCTATCTTGAATCTATTTGGAGGCCAAGGCATTGAGTTACATCTAATTTATCATCAACTTTCACTTACTTGTCTGACAACGTAGGTTTGTTATTTTGAAGTCTTAAAATGGAATAGAAGCCCATTCCACATTTTGTGATCCCTGTAAGTACATGGAATGGGAATAGGATAGTAGGGTTAGCATGGTAGGGAATTGAAATTAGGTTGAGTGAGGTGTTTCTAGTGTATATGTATGAGTGTCTTGAAGAAAACAATGATTTAGTGCATGAAATATGAGGTTTTGTGGGTGAGTTTGAAGGAAGGTTTTGAGTGAAGGTTGTAGGAAGGTTCCTTTAGTGTGGGCAGACCATTTGAATAGTATCCAAGGTGGTGGCAAGTTTGAAAGAGATTGGGAAAGTGGATTTTGAATAAACCCTACCATTAAATGGTAAAAATAAGGGTTTCTTAGATCATCGATGGAAAGAGAGTTTGGAGCCCTAAAAATTCTTGAAAGTGACCTTTTATAGACTATCTAGAAGGTTTGAGCAGTTTTCTTGGGTTGATGGAGATTTTGAGGAGTATTTTCTTTGAAAAATAGTCCTAATTAGTCTTTTAGGATAGGGAAGAAACTAAAATTTGAGAGTTTTGCTCCAAAGAAACCATGATTGGTTTTTGAACATGTTAGACAAGGCCTAAAAGGGGACTCAAATCTATGAAGAGTCTTTGTAGTTGTAAAGGTGGTTGTGACAAAAGTTGGAAAAACCAAGTTTGCTGACCTACAAGCTAAAGGCAGAGTTGTATTGAAAATGAGTCAAGGGAAGAATTTTTGGACCTGATTGTTGTTTCACTAATCTAAATTGTGTTGTTACAGGTGAAATCCATTCTCCCTTACATCAATTTTTCTTTGCATCATCATCATCATAGCATTAGAATTATCATTATCATTTCATTCTTATTAGCATAGCATAGCAATCTCCTTAGAATTGTAGTTGCACCAACTTCATTGTAGAATCGTATCCTCATCTCCATCTTACCTTCATGAATAGCTTCATGATTCTCATATCCATAGCTTGCATTGTAGAAACAATTCACATTGTGGTGCAGGGCACCATAGGTTTCATGATGTAAAAGAAGGTTAGGTGTTAATCTTTGTTTGGTTTTGTGTTAATCTGATGTAGTAAGATATTTTAAGACCACTTGTCATGTTTTGTCATGTTCTTGAGTCACTTGGTAATAAGTTGTGAAAAGTTGTCATTTTGCAAAAAAAGTTGCAAAAAGTTACTATGCAATGTTTCATTTTTGATGTAAAGGGAATTTGAACTCGTGTGACCAAAATAAATGTTCCAACGCATCCGAGTGGGTATGTTTACACTAGGCATGGTACTCTTTCACACTCAAACGCACTTAATCACTTCGAGCTACATTCAACTGGCTGAATCCCTTAAGAGTCTGAAGTGCAAAGCGGCTGTAAACTTTAGCATCACCTTACTTGGAAATCATGATGCTTAGAAAATTCTCATCTAATCCTATGGGATTGCATTAAGCCCCTTTACAATAACCTCTCTCAGTTTTCACTATCTCAAAGGAATTTTCTTGTGGTGGTGAAATTTCTCTTGGGGAAAAAGTTGTCAAATGCAAGTAGTGCAAGTGGTGCAACTTTCATTCTGCAACTCATGTGATGAAAATAAATATTCCAATGCATCTGGGTGGGTATGTTTACGCTAGGAATGGTCCTCTTTCACACCCAAACACATTGAATTTCTCTAAACTATGTTCAACCGATTGAATCCCTTAAGAGTCTGAAGTGCAAAATGACTGTAAATTTCAACATGATGTTACTCAGACACTGTGATGCTTCGAAACTTCTTGTTTGAGCCTATAAGATCATGTTGTTCCTTGTGGTGGTGAGATTTGGCTTGGGGAAAAAGTTGTCAAATGCAAGTAGTGCAAAGTTGCAAAGTGGTGCAACTTTTGTTCTGCAACTCATGTGACCAAACTAACTATTCCAACGTTTCTGAGTGGGTAAATTTACACTAGGAATGGTCCTCCTTTGCACCCAAACGTGTTGAATTGCTCCAAGCTATGTTCAATTGGTTGAATGTCTTAAGAGTTCAAAGTGAAAAATGACTACAAACTTTAGCATGACGTTACTCATACACCATGCTGCTTAGAAACTTCTCATCTAAGCTTATGAGATTATGTTGTGCCCTTCTACAATAACCTCTCTCACTTTTTTCTATCTCAAAGGGGTTTTCCTATGGTGGTGAGATTTCGCTTGAGGAAAAAGTTGTAAAATGCAAGTAGTGCAAAGTTGCAAAGTGGTGAATTTTTTTTTTTGCAACTCGTGTGACCAAACTAACTCTTCCAATTCCTCCATGTGGGTATGTTTATGCTATTCATGGTCCTCTTTTGCACCTAAACACGTCGAATCACTCCGAGCTATGTTCAACCAGTTGAATCTCTTAAGAGTGTGAAGTGAAAAATGGCTAAAAACTTTAGCATGACATTACTTGGACACCATGACATTTAGAAACTTCTCATCTGAGCCTATGGGATTGTGTTGTGCCCCTCTACAATAACCTCACTCGGTTTTCACTATCTTGGAGTTGTTTTCCTGTGGTGGGGAGATTTTGCTTGGGGAAAAAGTTGTCAAATGCAAGTAGTGCAAAGTTGCAAAGTGGTACAACTTTCATTCCGCAACTCATGTGACCAAACTAACTATTCCAATGCATCTGATCGGGTACGTTTATTCTAGGCATGGTCCTCTTTCACACCCAAATGTGCTAAATCGCTCTGAGCTACTTTCAACCGACTGAATCCCTTAATAGTCAAAAGTGCAAAATGGCTGCAAACTTTACCATGATGTTACTCATACATCATGATGCTAGAAACTTCTCATCTAATCCTATGGGATCTTGTTGTACCCCTCTACAATAACCTCTCTCAGTTTTCGGTATGTCAGAGGCGTTTTCCTATGGTGGCGAGATTTCGCTTGGGGAAAAAGTTGCCAAATGCAAGTAGTGCAAAGTTGCAAAGTGGTGCAACTTTCATTTTGCAACTCGTGTTACCAAAATAACTATTCCAATGCATCCAAGTGGGTAAATTTATACTAGGCATGGTCCTCTTTCACACCCAAATGCATCGAATTGCTCTGAGCTATGTTCAACCGATTGAATCCCTTATGAGTCTGAAGTGCAAACTGGCTGCAAACTTTAGCATGGCGTTACTCAAACAACGTGATGCTTAGAAAATTTTCATCTGAGCCTATGGGATTTTGTTTTTCCCTTCTACAATAAACTCTCTTAGTTTTTTCTATCTTGAAGGTGTTTTCTTGTGGTGGCGAGATTTCGCTTGAGGAAAAAGTTGTCAAATGCAAGTAGTGCAAAGTTGCAAAGTGGTGCAACTTTTATTTTGCAACTTGTGTGACCAAACTAATTGTTCCAATGTGTCTGAGTGGGTATGTTTATGCTAGGAATGGTCCTCTTTTGCACCCAAACACACTGAATCGCTCTGAGCTACATTCAATTGGCTGAATTCCTTAAGAGTCAAAAGTGCAAAATGGCTACAAACTTCAACATGAGGTTACTTAGAAACCGTGACGCTTAGAAAATTATTGTTTGAGCCTATGGTATCATGTTGAGCCCCTCTACAATAATATCTCTCCGTTTTTGCTATCTTGGAGGAATTTTCCTATGGTGGTGAGATTTTTCTTGGGGAAAAAGGTTTCAAATGCAAGTAGTGAAAATTTCAAAGTGGTGCAACTTTTGTTCTGCAACTCGTGTGACCAAAATAACTTTTTCAATGTGTCTAAGTGGGTATGTTTATGCTATGCATTGTACTCTTTCACACCCAAACGTGCTGGATCACTCTGAGCTACGTTCAACTGGCTAAATCCCTTAAAAGTTTAAAGTGCAAAATGGCTACAAACTTCAGCATGGCATTACTTGGACACCATGATGCATAGAAAATTCTTGTCTAATCTTATGGGATTTTTTTGTGCCCCTCTACAATAGCCTCTTTTAGTTTTCACTATCTCAAAGGCATTTTCCTATGGTGGTGAGATTTCACTTGGGGAAAAATTTGTCAAATGCAAGTAGTACAAAGTTGCAAAGTGGTGCAACTTTCATTCTACAACTCGTGTGACCAAAATAACTATTCCAACACATCTGATTTGGTATGTTTAAGCTAGACATGGTCCTCTTTCGCACCCAAATGTGTTGAATCACTTCGAGCTACGTTCAACCGGCTGAATCCCTTAAGAGTCTGATGTGCAAAATAGTTGCAAACTTTAGCATATTGTTACTCAGACAACATTACGCTTAGAAAATTCTCTTCTAAGCCTATGGAATCATGTTGTGCTCCTCTATAATAACCTCTCTTGATTTTCGCTATCTCGTTGGCATTTTCCTTTGGTGGTGAGATTTTGCTTGGGGAAAAAGTTGTCAAATGCAAGTAGTGCAAAGTTGTAACATGGTGTAATTTTCGTTCTACAACTCGTGTGACCAAACTAACTATTCCAGCGCATTCGAGTGGGTACTTTTATGCTAGGCATGGTCCTCTTTTTCACCCAAATGCACTAAATCACTTCAAGCTATGTTCAACTGGCTAAATCCTTTAAGAGTCTGAAGTGCAAAATGGCTGAAACTTTAGCATGTCATTACTCAGACATCGTGATGATTAGAAACTTCTCGTTTGAGCCAATGGGATTTTTTTGTGCCCCTCTACAATAACCTCTCTTATTTTTTTCTTGGAAGGAAAATAAGCATGTCTAAGTCAAGAGCAAGTTTTCCCAATCTTGGCAAGGCACAAGCAAAGTCCTTCATGCCCATGGTCAAGGAAAATGTCCAAGATGATGCAAAGTTCTCTTGGGAAAGAAAAGCTATGTCGAAACTTCTATCAATTCTGCCCTTGGATTGAATAATGCTTGTTCAAGACAAAGTTAAAGTCCGCCCAACTAAAAGCATACATGGAAAAGACAATGTAAAGTCAGCCCAACTCAAAGCATACATGGAAAAGAAAACTTAAAGTCCACCCCAAGCTAAAAATAGGAGATGGAAAACATGTCTTGAAGTCCACCTTAGGCAAAGAAAGGAAATTTCAAGCACTTGATGAAGTCTGCCTTGCACAATGGCATCCACATGAAGAAGTATGCCCAAGGTTGAAGTAGGATGTCAAGAATAAAGCCAAGTCCACCAAGAAGTGGAAAGACACAAGTAAAGTCTAGCCAACCTTGGAAAAGCACAAGTAAAGTCTTCCTAGTCAAAAGGAGGAAAGAAAAATCAAGAAGTGGCTAAGTATTGATACCTTTGGAAGAAAAAATCATAAAATTGGTTGTGTTGATACCTTGGAGAATAAAATTTCAAAATTTGGTTAAGTGTTAAGGAAATTCCCTAAGCAATGAGCAACTCTACCCAACATGTGTTGACTTGATGTGTTTGTGATGTTTTTCCTTGATGACAAAATTGGTTCTTATAATGGTGTTCTTTGATTGACATTGACAAGCTATATGATGTGCAGATTGATTTTGAGGATGGCATGGTTTGATGTGCAGATTGGATGCTGATTGGTTGTTTGGAATTTGATGCAAGATGCATTCTCTCATTGATTGTTAGGATTGATTGGTTCCCATGATATGTAGATGCTCAATTTCCTCATGCTCAATTTTTCTTTGAATGATATGTATCTTTTACATATGTTGTGTCATTTGACATCTTGGTAATACTGTGACAAAACTCCCTGGTTTGGATAATATATATATGCACATGGTTTACACAGTTGGAATTTTATAATCTTGGTGGAACGATGGTCTAATCTTGGTGGCATATGATTTGGTTATGTTGTTTGATCTACTCTACATGATATTATTTCATTGCTTTAATTATGATTGGATTGACAGTTTTGATAAGGCATTGTGCAAGGTATTCAGTGTGATATGGACCTACATTTAGATTGCTCATTGCTCAGATTTCTCTCCCACTCTAATTGCTTATAATTTTCATAATCAGATGTTCATCATTTCAGCATTTGACATTTACAGGAATTTGTAGACATTCACTATTCTTCATACTTGTAATAAGGATGCTAATACTTGATAAAGTTGTTTTGACTGTCGACAGTTATATGTTTTACCAGTTATATAATTTAGATTTTTTTTTACCATATGAAAAAGATATTGGGGTTGGCACAATTAGTATTTGACAAAAAAATTGCCAAAAACTATTATGGGAAATGACATAGCTATTATTTGCAGTGAGAAGTGATGTCAACATTCATTATTCTACACAAGTGATTTCAACAGCTTATTATGATGTTGGTATACTTTGAAAGGTTTCTTTGACAATGTATTTTATTATCTTTATGATGTTTTTTTACGGATTTCAAATGATCATTTGTTTTTGAAAAGGCTTCTAAGTTACTTGAAGCAAGCTTTTTGAGCAAGGCATTCTTTTGTTGCTCCATTTTGGAACCCTAGCAGCCATGGAGTTGCTTGTCTCTACAATGATAGTTGGATTTCTTGATAGTATGTAGTGGTTTTATAGACTTAGCTCAATGTATGAGCTCGGTTAGCAATACATGGTTGAAATTTTGAGCTCTGGCTATAGAAGTGTTGATTTGTCGGCTGGACAATGGACTTTCAACTTCAGGTATTCTTATAGTTGACTTTTCCTTTGATAGTAAGGTGAAGAATTTTTGTTGTTCTAGGTTGTAATATTTCTTTTGAAGAAGCAAGGTATAGAGGATTTCGAAGGATAAAATTATTTGAATCTGTTTTTTCATTTGGAAAAATGTTTAACATTTATTGGAAAAAATGAAATTTGGTTAGGGCTTCTCATATCTCTCAGGTAACTATTTTTTTTTGTTTGCGGTTTCTAAACCCTAACTTGAGTTGATTTTCACTTATTCAAACAACATACACATGTGTTATTCGTAGTATCTTTAAAATATGCTTCTCAAGCATTTTTCTATAATCTTAGAGAGGAATATGAAGCTTCAATCACATTATGCAAAAATAGTACTGCATTGAAAATATTTTATTATGATTCTCATATTATTATCGAAGGAAGATGTTGATGCTCAATATTCTTCAATGTGCTTAATGAGGATAGACATAGTCTTCTATTGAAACTCTAGAGTTACAAAATCTACAGTTCTAGGGTTCTGATAGGATGCTATAATTGTTTTGTGTTAAAGGGGTTGGTGCTCCTTGGAATGGGTGTTCCTAAATTTGTAAGGGGTTGGTGCTCTAAATTCTACTTGGAAGGCATTGTAAACAATGGTTTTATTTAAGCCAGTAAGGCAACATTTTGGAGTGGTTTTTCTACCCCAAGAGGGTTTTCCACTTGTAAAATTCATGGGCTTATAATTTCATTGCTTTGTTGTGATGTTTGTCCTTATCAGTTCAGAGTTGAATGATTTCCTTTTTCATTTCTGCAAATTTTTACACTGAAGTTGTCTTGTTAATGTTATGAACTTTCATTCAAGTGAAAGCACAAATAGTTTGTTTAAGTATATCCATATCA